>NDGN011519411.1:5583-37350 GCA_002564285.1 Tympanoctomys barrerae | reverse complement strand
AAAAAAAAAATTAAAACACAAAATACTTAATATATTGATGCTATAAATCAAATAAAATAAGTAAATTTCTTGAAGACATAGGTGCAGGCAAGAACTTTCTGAACAGACAGGTCCTGACTAAGGACATACCTTCAGCCTCCACTCTGATCTTCAAAGCCTTCCAGGAACCACCAAGAGTTAGAAACAAAAAAACATTAAGTGGAATGGAAATAGCACTTTTGGCAAGATAGTGAATAGGACCTGACCGATGTGGCACCAATCTTTAGCCAAAGATCTTTAAAGAGATCCTAGGGACTACCCAGTTTGGGCCACAAGGTCGATGGTCCTCATGACATCAACAGTGGTGCAGTAGAATACCTAACTAGTTAAGAGGCATAAAAGAAAATATTTCAATAAAAGATGATCTGACAACCAAAAAAAGCTCTAAAAATAAAATCTCAATTAACCTAGCTCTATTCCCCCTCTAAGTATCTTCCTGAAAGCATTAAAGATAACATATTATGTAGTATGATTCGTGTATGTCCATGTTTTAGTAGCACAACTCATAATAATAATCTTGGAAGCAGCCTATATGTCCATCAATACATGAACAGATAAGGAAAATGTAGTATTTGTATACAATGGAGTACTACTCTGCTTTAAAGAAGGATAAACTTGAGTCATTTGTAGGAAAATGGATGTATCTTGAAACTATGTTAAGTAAGTTACACACAAGCTTAAATATCACATGGTTTCCCTTATATGAAAAACCTGAAGCATAAATAATAAAGAGCAAAATAAAAGATAACAGGAAACAGAGAGAGAAGTCTGTTGCAAATGAGGAGACTAAGAGATAGCAGGAGGGGGAAGGGAGGGAGACAAAGAGGTCATTAAAAAGAATTAAGGTGTGTTACATACATGTATCAACTCCCATGATGAATATAAGCATTTATAATGTAAACATACTAATAAAAATTTGAAGGAAAAAACCTAGAAAAGTGCCTTGTCCTCACCAGCCTCCAAGATGGCCCAGTGAGTCTCACCTCCTATTCTTCAAACCACTGATCTGACCAGGGTTATCAAAAGGACACTGTGTGGTCACAGTGTGACTTCTAAGGCTTCTCACATATGGTGGAAGAACAGTTATTCCATGAGTAGCTGGCAATATGTTTCCTATTCTGTAGGTTCTCTCTTCACTCCATTGGTTGTTTTCTTTGCTGTGCAGAGGCTGTTTAATTTGATGCAATCCCGCTTGTTGATTCTTGATGTTAATTTCTTTTGCAATTGGGGTTCTGTTCAGAAAGTCCTTGTCTATGCATATGTATTCAAAAGTTTTACCTATTTTATTTTGCAAATGTTTATGTACTGAGCTAGGTTTTTGGAGGAATTTACATTCTATAGCATTATATCACCAACACAAGTGTCTTAAAAACTCCCTTTGAGGTTAAGGTACAATTCAGTGGTATAGCACCAGCTAGCTAGCATGCAGAAGGCCCTAGGTTCAATATCCAACATCAAAAGACAGAAACAAAAACAAAACTCTTCCTTCTATCCTCAGAAAATATGTGGATATACTCTTAAGTGAAGTAAAATGGATAGATATGTATAAATACTGCATTGTTTCTCTAGTGTGAGAAACCAAGGGTGTAAATAAAAGTCAAAATGTGTAACAGACATGGCAAAATAGGAAGAAAATGTTCAAATGGGAGGGAAACAAGGAAGGGGTAAAGAGAAAGGAAAAAGTAAAACAAAAAAAAGAAGGAAGAAATGGAAACAAAGCTTTTGTAAATGGGGAAAGGAGGAGGAATTGAAGAGAGAATAGGGAAATAGGAAAAAAAGAAACATCATATCATGTACAGATACAAATTCTCTATGAGTGTGATTGTTATACATTCCTATAATATACCAATAAAATCTGATTGGATTGTAAATTTTTTTTTTTTTTTTTTTTTTTTTGGTGGTACCGGGGATGGAACTCAGGACCTTGACACTTGCCATGCAAGCACTTATTCTACTGAGCTATCTCTCTGGCCCAAAATCTGACTGGAAAAGAAAAAAAAAAAAAAGAATAGAAGAAAAACATGGTACAGAGTCACAGGAGAGTGCACACATCTCCACACACCTGTTCTCCTCACCATATACAACTCAGATGGAAAAGGAAAGCAACAGCTATTTCTTTGTCCACTCCTAGATTTCTCAATGATAAGCTGAAGCTAAGCACTAAGGAAGCAAAATATGTTCCGTACAGTTGTACTGCTTACTCACTGGTGACTCCTGCTTCTGATCATTATTCTATATCTAAATTGTTTTGCAAACTTTAATGTTCAAATTTCCTAATACTTGTGTATGTATAATACTGAAGATTGAATCTAAGGACTTCATAATAAGCTATATCTCTAGAGCTTTTTTTATTTTGAGACAGTTTCTCACCAACTCACTACATTGCCTTGACAGGTCTTAAATTTGTAATCCTCCTACCTGAGCCTCCCCAGGTGCTGGGGTGACAGGCTAATGCCACCATGCCTGGCTCCTCAAATACATTTTATATGTCAGAAATTATATGTGCCAAGTTAACATGCAAAAGATGTAACTTCTGATGATTTTAACTTTAAAAAATTCTTATATTTCTTTATTTACTTAGTACAGGGTCTCACTACAAACCTCGGACTTGTACTGAACCTCCTGTCTCAGCCTTCCCAGTGCTGGGATCACAGGTTGCACCACCACACCCAGTTTGGGGGGCTGTCACAGCATGCTGTATCAGGAATTTAACACAAGTCCTTAAGCTTGCCAGGCAGGTGCTTAGACCACTGAGCTAGCTACCCAGCCCAGCTGCTTTTTTAAAACTATCATTTAAAAGGATACTTAGGAGGATGCTTCCTCCATCACATACCCTGTTTTGTTAACATTTCAAGAAACTATTATTTTTTTAATGTATTTAGTACAGGGTCTACAGGGTCTCACTACACAATAGTGATCCTTCTGTTTTCAGCCTCCCAAGCACTGGGATTACAGGCACCCCACACCCAATCTCATTCAAGGTTTTAGCATGCTCTGGGGGTGGGGCTGGCTCGGCACATCAACCCCAGCACCTGTTGAAAGCACCTCAGTAGGTGCTTTAGTCGGCTGAGGCATCTGGCCAGCCATCAAGAAACTATTTCTTCTCAGCCTACTCTTCAGATAATAAAGAGATTCACAAATTTCTTCCAAAGAAACTTGAGAGCTGTGGATCTACCATTTTAATAAGCTGAATTCAAGAGCCAGCTCCACTGCCAGCATTAAAGGCTCTGGCCCTGGTTTTGCTATTTGTGAAATGAAAATCACAAATAGCCCATCTCATAGTATTGTTGTCATAAAATGCAAATGAAAGCTGGATGTGGTGCAGACGCATTTATAATATCATCTACTTGGGAGGCAGAAAGAGTACAACTTAGAGGGCAGCCTGGGAAACTCTGCAAGACCCTGTGTTAAAGTAAAGTGAAAGGGGCCGGGGAGCTGGCTCAGTGGAATAAGCACTTGCCTGGCAAGCGCAGTGGCCTGAGTTCAATCCCCAGTTCCGCAAAAAAAAAAAAAAAAGTAAAGTGAAAAAGAGTGGGGGATATAGCTCAGTTATAGAACACCCCTGGATTTGATTCCCACTACCACAGGACAAAAAAAATCAAATAAAATGATATAAACAAAAATTACTTGAGAGACTGATGCAAGAGGATCTCAAATTTCTGGCATGGATGGGCAAATTAGTGAAACCATGTTATCAAATAAAAATTTAAAAGACTGCCTGCCTAGCAAGCACAGGTCCTGAGTTTGATTCCCAGTACCAAAAATAAATAAAATTTTAAAGGACCTGAGTTCAATCCCCAGTACCACTGAAAAAATAAGTAAAATAAATAAAGTAATTTATTTCTAAGTATATCTGGTAAGCAAATATTGTTGAAACAGCTGTGGTGATGCAGTCTGTAATCCCATTACTTGGAAGGCTGAGCCAAGGGGATTGCTGCTAGTTCAAGGTTATCCTAGACTATATACTGAGTCCCTGTTTCCAAACAAAAGATAAAAGAAGCAGAAAAAAAGAAAAATAAAATAAAAAGTATATGGTCAGCTAGATGTGACTCGTATATTAGAAAAACTAAAGATCACTATGTATTTCTTCCAGCAATGATAAAAGAAAGATGGTACTTTGACCAGATAGGAAAGGGGTTTTTTTGGTTTTGTTTTGTTTTTTAAAGACAGGATCTCACTATGTTGTTTGGGCTGGCCTTGAACTCAGTATGTAAACCAGTTTGGCCTGGGAACTTGTGGTGATCCTCTTGTTTCAGCCACCTGAGTGCTAGGTGCCACCATGCCCAACAAGAACTCTGCCACAGTATCTGCCCAACAGAAATATCAATGTACATTTTCACTTGTGAATTAATAAAATATTCCATCCCATTACTGTCCTGTTGTGATTTGGCTCTCATCAGTCTACCCCTGTTTGTGTGAATTCAAAAAGAGAGGATCATGTACACAAAAAGAAAGAGTGAGATCTTAAACTCACCAGCAGCAAAGCCTATCTAGATGCATCTTGTACCAGACACTTCAGCCACTGTGGGTTATCAGATACTAACTGGGGTGGCTGTTCAGGGTTGGTAAAACATGATTTTTTAGTGTTACCCTGGGTTTAGGAGATTATGACAAAGCCATTATACTGCCAAGGCTTCCTATGGGAAATTATTACTCATCATAGAAAATGATAGCTATGACTATTCTTCAACTTTAGGGAACTATAGACCACACACATTTTTTAGGTGGGACATTAAATTGTAGCATTAATATTTTAAATTTGGCATTTTGAGATAGGGTCTCACTATGAAGTTCACTCACAGTGTAGCCCAGGTTAGCCTCGAACTTGCAGCAATCCTCCTACCTTAGCCTCCCTAGTTCTGGTATTACAGGTATGTGCCACCATGCCCAATTTAATATTTTATTTTGTTTTACTTTCTGTGACACTAGAGATTGAACCCAGAGCCTTGTGCATGCTAGGCAAACATTCTATCACTGAGCTACCCTCCTCCCCCAGCCTTTTAAAACTTTTTTCAGCTAGGTGTAGTGGCACACATCTGTAATCTCAGTACTTGGGAGGCTGAGGCAGTATTGCTTTGAGTTTGAGACCAGCCTGAGCTACAAAGTTAGTTCAAAGCCAGCTTGAGCTACAAAGTGAGTTCAAAGCCAGCCTAAACTACATAGTAAGAAGACAAAACAACAAAAACAATAACAATGCAAACAATTTCTGAGGCAGTCTTAAGTTGCCCAAGTTGACCTTGAACTTGTGGTCTTTATGCCACAGCCTTCCAATTATGTGGGTGTGCAGCATCATGCCCATTTGGCATATAATTTTAGAATGCTTGCCAACATCCCACCACCACCTGTACACACACACGCACTAGAAATGCCACTGCCACCAGGTATTACCAAAGTAAGCTAGGTTGCTTTGATGCTCATATAAGACTGAAACAGGAAAGAACAATTTTGAAATGAGTTTAATCATTGTAACATTTAAGAAAGCCTTGATGTTCCTATTCATTATCATAGAAAAATACTGGCTTGACAGCTACTAAAATCTCTACTTTCTGTAATAGGAATCTTTGCTCCTCCACCCAAGTCTTTAACTTAAAAAACTGTTGCTCCTCTGTGGTTCTGAATTCTCATGAGTTTGTAAAAACTATGCTTTTCTCCTGTAAAGAGACATTCTTTTGGGGACCAGGGAGATGGCTCAGTGGATTAAGTGCTTCCCTGGCAAGCGCAAGGGCCTGAGTTTAATCCCTGTTTCCGCAAAAAAAAAAGTCATTTTTTTGGATAAAACACCACAGACAAACAGAGGTGCTTCCTATACAGCTCCTTTATATTGCAATAAATAAAGAACAAAGAAATTGTGGCTCTGATCCCATTCACTAACTAGCTGGAATCTCCAACTTCAGAGCTAAAAATGTTTTTTTTGTTTTGTTTTGTTTTGTTCTTTAAAGGAACTGCATGATGATGCTAAGGCTTTTAAGATTTAAATGTCTTAAAATAGAATCATATAAATACTAAATTATGTTGAGTGAGGTAGCTCATACCTATAGCCCTAGCTACTCAATAAACTGAGGCAGAAGGATAGCAAATTTGAGACCAATCTGGGTATATTGCTCAGCAGTAGAATGTTTGCCTAGCAAAGGGATCTAGGTTCAATCCCCAGGATGGCAATCAATCAATCAATTGATAAAACAAAGCTGTAAGAGTCAATCATGCTAAAAAAGTAAAATGCAAGCATTAGCCTGGGATGCTGTTGAAGGAGCAATATAAATTGAACTGTTGGACTAGGTTCTTAAGGATTCTTACTAATCCATTATTTGTTAGAATTCTAATAAGACAATCCCTTCTTGGAGACAAGGAAAAGATACTAAACTAAATCCTAAATATACTTACAGATTTGAGTGGAACATTTCAATATGTACTTAATGGAAAATGTTCATATACTACAGTATTTGATTATAGATATAATACAAAGCATCAGAATAAAAACATCTAAGATTCATATTTTATTAAGACCTTCATTTGAGACCATATGAATATATATATATACATATATATAGTGCTGGGATTACAGGTGCATGCCACCAAGCTCAGTCTTGATCACCATGTTTGCGCACCCTGGGGGCAGGACAGCACAGCATGTCAGGGATAGAACCCCGGTCCAAAGTTATGTTTAAAATACCTAACAAGCAGAAGTTAAAGGACTATCCTTGTATTAAATGATTCCAGCACTTAAATGCATTCGACCATAATTTCCTTTTTAAATAATTTGTTTTTATTCCTTGGATCTCTTAGTAAAAGGTCAGGTACACTGGCAAATCAATTGCAACAGTTTCACTTTACAAAGGAGAATAGCCAGCCCAAATCAGACTCTCCCTTAATCCTCCATGATCACATAGCCCTACACTAATTGTGTATGCGTGTTGTTGTTGTTGTATTAGGTTTTTTGGAGAAATTGTCTCATGAGGAAGTCCAGGATAGTCTCCAACTCAGCCTCCAGAGTGTTGGGTGATATGCATGAACCACCAAGCCTAACATGCTTTTGGTAGACATTTGGTCTCTATTCTAAGTCTTCAATTCTGCTACCATAGTATAAAGTATAGACAATATCTAAACAAATAAATGTGGTTATATTCCAATACAAGTTTATTGGTCTTGAAATTTAAATTTCATATGATAATTCTTCTCAAACATTTAAAAATATAATACTCATTTTTTGCTGGAGGGCCATAGAGAAAAACAGACTGCAGACCTAACTTGGCCTATGAATCATGGTTTGCTGATTTTGATCTATACTACAGAATTACATCAACAATTCTGCATTCCCCACAAAGCCTCAATCAGCATATATCTATGGATTGATCTCTTTTATCTCTTTCTTTCCATCCCAGAGGACTACCTTTCTTTGAAATACCCAGGCATCTAATTAATACATCAAAATGAATATGCAAAGAAAGGGTGATATGAGACCTGCCAGGATTCTCCTCCTGAGAAAGGTAACAATCTGCAAATAAGAACATGTGAGTGTGAATATAGTGAAGAAAGGTGTGAAGGATATGGCTGAGGAAAAGCTCAACTGGCAGAGCTTATCCACAGACCACAGTGACAAAACCATGAGCCCGTCTGTCCTTTTTGAGTATAAAAAAGATGAGAGCAAGGGACAAGATTGTTCCTCCTCAAAAATCCTTTCCCAGAGGATGTTTCTTCACCCATATCTTCCCCAGCAGACATAGAGCAACACAGCAGCAGCTTCAACATCCTCTGTGGGGGGATTAGGGAGATAGCTCAGTAGAATAAGTGCTTGCCTGGCAAGCGCAAGGGATTGAGTTCAAGCCCCGGTTCTGCCAAAAGAAAAAAAAATCCTCTGTGGAGTAAGCCAGATGGGTAGCAAGCACAGGAACCACCAGCCCCAATGTTATAGCCACCAGTCAGTCTTGTATTTTCAAGGAATCTCTTTGACAATAATTTTTTTTTATTAGGTAATAAAAAAACTAGCTTCTAATTGTAATTTAAAAACACACACCCTCATCTACTATTTAATTCTTGGGATATAACTCTTTCTTTGGGAGAGGTCATTGCAGCTTTTAGATGCTGTTAATTCCTAAAATAGTTCCAATAAAAAGTCAAATGTTTTCCGGGGAGTTCAAACAAATATGAAGCTGAGACAGGAACCATGAGTATGGTAAATAGGACACAGCCCACACATAATTTACTAGGGAGCCAGGATTGTTACAAATGTCAATACCAACTCCTTGCTAACAATTCATAAACCATTCCTCCATAAGGCACAGTCTTATACTTACCTGCTGTCTAGCCATGTCCTAGGAACACAAAAATGTGTAGGACTAACTTTATTAGGAATAAAACAACCCACAATTTGGGGAATAGAGTCCCAGAAATCCAGTCTCAGAAATTAAACTTCAACATGAATGACTCTGAAGGAATTTTGCCTACTGAAATCTTCCTGTCTGACCTACGCTTTGGTGGTATTTTCACACACACTGCCTGTGGACAAGGCGATCCACAAGACTGGATCAGCACCAGATGCTATGTAGAAGGAGCCCTAAAAGACAGAACACAATCAGGCTACTGAGCAATCATTCTATTGTTAGAAGACCTTGAAATGAGAGGTTTCATAATTTGTGGGTTGTTTCCTAGACTGTACACTACCACCCTTCACTCCCTACAATTACAGTTTGTAGCCTGTAACTACCCTACAGTGTTTTCCTGATGCAAAACTCCCTAAAACACAAACATTTCAAAGTTTTCCTTTTAGACAAAAGGAGAAAGAATGTGAGAGTCACTGGAACAGGAAGGATTAAACAATTGGGTCTCTGTGGCTTTGGGGGCCTAACCTCTGCACATCTATTCAAATAGGAAAGAATCTGGCAGGATGACTCAGGGTAGCAGCTGCTTGGAAGGATGAGGAAGAGCTGCCCAGGCTGAAGGCAATTCAAAGAAGCTTTCAGACAGCTATTTAACGTGTGTCTTGTGAGTTTTATGTAAATTTGATGAGAAGGCCACAAAATAGCTCTTTCAGACTTTTTTTTAGTCTGGCTTCTGATCTGTTAATCCTGAAAGGAAAAGGGAAGCTATGAGTAACAAGTGGCAGTCACTGAGGATGCTGCATTGCACTGTGCTGCATACAAAGCCCCTAGTGCATAATCTGTGTGATTTGACCAAGGCAAATGCTCCCAGGTCAGGGAGAAGACATTTGCTGGACTCTGGCAGGATAAGTACTGCACAGAGCTCTCAAATTCAAAAATCAGTCATAAAAAGCTGATCTCATTTACCAGTAATTTTAGCACCACCATAAAGTCTATGACAAGAGTGACTTCTCTGAGAAATCTATAAAGAAGTTTCTAGCCAGTAAGGTACATTAACTGGACTACTGGAAGTTCAAACATTGGGGAGCCAGGCATGCTGGCACACACCTGTAATCCCAGCACCCAGGAGGCTGAAGCGGGAGGATCACCTCAAGTTTGAGACCAGCCTGGAATACATAATGAGTTCAAAGACCTCCCAGCCTGGGTTATATATTGAGATCCTGTCTCAAAAAACAAAAAGCAAACCAAAAAAAATCCCCCCAAGTTAGGTAACTGGGTAAACACTGGCTCTACCTGCCACTGTAGGATAATAGTGTCGGACAATGGAACAGAGAAAACACATAACAAAGACATGCATCCTTGAGTCCCTTCTCTGCATAATAGCCAGAGAGCCTCTCAGAAAAAAAAAAAAAAAAAATCAAAGTATAATACTTCTCTGCTTAAAGCCCTCTGTCCTGAACTCAACTGTGTCTCTTAAAAAGATATGTTAAGGGTAGAGGAGTATCTAAATAGTAGCCCTGGGTTCAACCCCTAGCACTGCCAAAAAGAAAACTCCTTTAAAAAGATATGTGAAAGCCCTAACACCTGGTACCTGTGAATATGTCCTTATTTGGAAATAGTAACTTGGGAGGCCTAACCTTGCTAACATTAAGTCATACAGGATTAAGGTGGGCCTTAGGGCCAGGGAAATAGCTCAGTAGAATAAACACTTGCCTGGCAAGCACATGGGCCTGAGTTCAATCCCCAGTTCCGCAAAAAAAAAAAAAAAGGAAAGAAAATGAGATGGGGGCTAATTTAATGACCAGGGCCTTCACAGGAAGACCACACAGATAAACAGAGAAAGACCCCTGTGTGATGAGGCAGAGCAGCATGAGACTGCCACAAACCAAAAGCTTTCACCAGAAGCTGAAAGAGTCAAGAAAAGATTCTTTCCAGAGACCAGAGGGAGCATGCTTGTGTTACTTTACGTTCTCCAAATTGTGAACAAATTAATTTCTGCCGTTTTAAACCACTGTTTATAGCATTTGGTTATGAGAGCCCTAGGAAATTAACACATCCTCCAAAGGCTTTCACTCTCACTCAGAGAACCAAATCATCAGACTGGACCTTCTACTACCCTGCTGATCTCAGCCTCTCCCTACTGCCTGCCACGTCACTCCTCTCCAGCCACACTAGCCTCCCTGGGGCCTCAAGCATGTCCTGAACCTCCCACCCCAGTGCCTCACCCACTGCAGGCCAGTCCTGACTCAGGGCTTTGTGGATGTGGATGTCATCCCCTTGGCTGGAAGGGTCTGTTTCCTAGGAATCTACAAGTCTTGCTCCCTCAGTCCTTCTCTTCCAGGTCTCTGCTCAGGTCACCTTACTAGTGTCCACTCCAGATTCTCTAGTCCCCTTTCTCCTGTTCTCTTATTCTCCACAGTAAAGCCAATATATGTTTTATTTAACCCCTAAAAGGCACACCTCCCTCCCAAACATTCGCTGAGAAAAGGACTTGACAGTTAAATCACAGTATACTTTACTTAGAGAATAAACAAATGAAATCTATTAGGGCAGGTGAAATTTTATTCAAAACTGTCTTGCGTGACCAAAAAAAGGTTTCTAAATCAAGGCAGAACAGTAGAATCTTCTACAGATGAAGGGCAGGCTCAAGGTTGGGCTCTGAGGATACTGATAGGAGAGAAATATGTCTGCCCAGCTTTTCTGGGTAGAAAAGGAAAGGGTAAGCAATTCTGAACTGGCCACTTAAGATTCCTCCCTATCANAAAAAAAAAAAAAAAAAAAAAACTCAAAAGCAAAAACAAAGCCTTACCAATGATTGTTGTCTCTAACCAGGCCCTGGTAGTAGACAGTAACTTACTCCATCATTGTGGGTTTTCATTTTTTTTAGCAGCTGAGAAGGGCCCAGTAGAAAGGTGTACGAATGAAAATTTCAAATTTTAAACACATAAACTGCATTCTAAGAAGAAACCTCTGATCACCAAATGATCAGAATGTTTGTTTCATAAAAATGTTTCGTGGGCCGGCCAGATAGCTCAGCTGACTAAAGCACCTGCTTAGGCAAGTGCAGCAGCTGAGTTTGATCCCCTGCATGCTATGCTGGCCTCGCCCCCAGTGTACTGAGAATGGGCATGGTGGTGTACACCTGTAATCCCAGAACTTGGGAAACAGAAAATAGGAGCATTACTACAAGTCCAACCTGTGTAGTGAGACCCTGTACTAATTTTTTAAAAAAGTTTCATTTCAGGAAAGCAAAAAGCAATTACAAAAAACCTTCTAAACAACCCAAGAAACTTAAAAATGCCCTTTCAGAGCAAATAAACAATGTAAACCTGCTTAAGTGACCCTAAATTAATGTTTCAGGTACATGTTTTTAAAACCTTCAGGTACATATTTTTAAAACTTTGAAACGAAGAAAAGAGGCAAAAAAAAATATTTTTTTTTTTTTGAAGTTTTTCTTTACCTTGGGTTTTGGCCTCAGGTCTTGCCAATTCTAGTGATGAATCACAGGATTCCTTGAGAGGCGATCTGACTGGGGTTTCGGCTTCAGGAGTCTCAAAATTACCTTCAGAATCCGAGCTGCCAAGGGGGAAAAATGAGGAATTACCACTTTCAACGGTATTTTGAATGCTTTTTAAATTTTACATCTCCACCAAGGTCGAAGTCCAGTATCTCTGCCTATCTAACTTTACAACCAGTGATCCTGGCTTCCAGGAGGTCTCTGTGATGTAGTTTTGTTTTGTTTTTTTTTTTTTTAAAGCACTGCTCTCTTGGGCTCTTCAGTCTGACACCCTGGCTCCCTATAATCTCCTTTCTTCTCAAGAGCTATTCTCCAGCACCATTTATTTTTGAGGTCATCTCTCCCTCACACCAGAAAAAACCACTTTCACACTCCTTTTCTCACCAGACCACTTTTCCAGACGCTTAAAAATAAACACTGTTTCACTACAAAATTCAGCTGGCCCTAGCCATTTCTTTTTCCTGGGTAGGCCTCTACCTGTCTGACTCTCTGGGCAGAAGGCTAAGAATACTGTCACCTGCCTTCCGCAATCACACGGGTGACAGCTCAGCAGAGACCACCATTTCTCACCAGCTGGCAGGGGCCTAACACCAAACGACCTTCTTTACCGCGGCTGCATTTGGGGGACACACGGTGGCCCCGGAGGGGGTGGGCTCTAAGTTCCACCTGGTGAGCTAGAGACACCACCCCTGTGGCTGTGTCGGGGCAGAGGCTGGGGGAGTCGGAGCTCAGAGAAAGTGACCGAGGCAAACAGGAACGCGGAGACTGCAGATTCTGGGCTGGGCTCAGGAAGCGCTGAGAACGGGCAAAGGAAACACAAGGGAAGACAGAGCATCCCGAACTTTCCAATGCACAGCGGGGGCCTGGTGCTGGCAGGGACGCAGCATGGCCACGAACAGCGTCATGCGGGAGACACACACACACCGAGCGGCCGCGACACTGCGATGGATGCAGGCAGGATGCAGGCGGGATGGCAGCGGTCGTATCTCGACAGGGATGCTGTGTACTTGCCTGAAACTCAAAGATTTGGTCTCGGCTTGCGAGTCCTCCTCCTCAGGGTCGCCCTCGGGCCCTCCGGCCTCGTCCTCTCCGGCGACCCCGCCGCGCACCGCCGACCACGTCCATTTCGCCCACTGCACAGGGGACAGAATCTGCCAAGGGCTGAAGGCCATGAGCTCGGCTGCGGCTCCGGCTCCGGCTCCGAGGGCGGGCAGGCCGCCGAGGCGGAGCGCCTCTTCCCTTTCAAAATGGAGGGAAGCGGTGACAGCGCCCGGGAGCGCGGCGGGCTGGCGCGGACGTGGCTTGGCGCGCGCCGTCGGGGCCCGCGAGCCGGGCTTCCTCTTCACACAGAGCCGCCCGGCTGCTCTCGCCGCAAAGGCGCCTCCCGCTCCGGGCCTGGTGAGTGCCCCGCGCGGCGCCCAGCGGCTCTGACTAGCTGCCGGCTCTCTCGCCCGGCCCGCCCGGCGCGCCTCAGCCGCCCGGAGCCGCCCCCTCGGACCATACTACCCGCGCGCTGGCTGGGGGGACGGCGCGGGCTCTGAAGGCGGCGTCGCGCGTTCGGCTCCGCCCCCGCGGCGCCGCGCTGGTTGCGCCCGGACGGCGGGCGGAGGGCTTCGCGGCAGCACCTCAGGCAGCGAGAGCTCCCCCCCGCCCCCACAGGAGTTCGTGTTTGTGCACGCCGCACTTTGCCTCTTCTTCTACTTAGGTCTTTCTCTTGCAGCGGGACTGAGTGGGTGGGTGACATTGGATGGCACAGAAGTTAAGCACCTCACGCGCGCGCGCGTGCACACACACACACACACACACACGCAACTTCGCGGCTGCTGCGCATGGGTGTTCCCCTCCCCCCTCGACGCAGTGTGAACGATTTTGGCTGGTTCATCTTCATCCTGCCGCACTCAGGGTTTTGGATATTCCCCAGCAACGCCACAAAGAGGACCAAGGACAAGAATCCAAACTGCCTTGCGCCTTCCCATCGGCTTGCCACCTCGGAAGTGGGTGGCCAGGTCCTGGATGAAGGACTCAGATGACCCAGGGACAGCACCGCGGGATGCTCTTCCTTCCTGACTTGGGGGCTTTCTTTTCACAACTTCTAAGTCTTTTGATTTTGACATTGTTGCTTCAGTAGTGAGCCAGCTGGCCTGGTGATGGCAACCCTCAAATAAAAACGTCTGTGTTTAAAAGCACAGGAAAACCGCTGATTTTTTTTTCATGTTCCATCCAGGGATTCTGTTTGGGTATTGCGTCTCCCAAATCCGGTAGTGTGCTCACTTCCAATTGAACCAGCCACCTTGACACCTGGTTTAATGATTGCCTTGCTTGAGTACTGTTGCTTGTACTGTTACATTTTCCAGAGTGGCAGTGAATCTGGGAAGTGGCTGAAGTTTCCCACAGGGAGAGCAGCCCCAAAATTTGGGGACAGGATCACTTCTTTGAAAGAGCTTGGCATTTGTATTGCCAATGAATCATAACGTATCTCACCCATTCAATTATGAAAACAGAAACAAAAATGCAAGAGATGGCCTGACATGTATCCTACCATAAAGGAAGAGCAGGTGTTTATCTGAAAAAAGACTGGGTTGGGATGTCTGGAAGCATTCATTTCAGCTTCTTTCCAGAGATAAACACAAATGTCTAGTGTGTTCTAGAAATGAAGTAGGCTGGAGTTAATTGTTTTCTTTGGGTCCATATGAAATATACCCTAGGCTGGGCACGGTGGTGCAAGTCTGTAATCCCAGCACTTAGGAGGCTAAGGCAAGAACAGTTTAACAACTTAGTGAGGCCCTGTTTCACAAAACAAAACAAAACTGTTCTGGGGATGGGTCTAGCTCAGTGAGAAGGCCTGAGTTCAACTGTCCCCCACCCTCATCCCCACAAAAGAACTCCAATCCAAACTGCCAACAATACCTGAAAAACTGCTTGTTTACTAAGTGTCTCTGAGGAATTGTCATTGGTGAATTTCAGAAACAATGCCCAGTGTGAACCCAACTGAAGGCTGCTTCCAGAGCAATCTCTCTTTGTCTATTCTTGGGACCCACCTCTTCCCAGCTCCAACCCTGAGCTCCCAAACCACAGCTGCCCAGACTTCCTTCATCTCCGGTTAGAGCAGCTATTCTGGGAAATGAGGCTGGCTTCTTCCTGGTTTCTACCCTTCCTATATCCTGAACATGCCTAATGATCGTTACTATAGCTTTTACAGCTGAGAAATGAAAGAGTATTATTAATTGTGACAGCTGAGAAATGAAACAGTATTATTAATTGTGACATCAGGTATCTACTAGGGTTGTCTCAGGCACACCTGGGATGTAAGGCCACGTTGCACTTAGCACAATATATGCAACATATTTATTTGCACGTTTGTTTTGTTTTTGAGACAGGGTCTCTATATGCAGCTGGCCTTGTGCTCACTTTTGTAGCCCCCAGGCTGGTCTTGAACTTACAGCAATCCTCCTGTCTCAAACTCTGGAGTACTGGGATTATAGGCATGCACCACCACCACTGTGCTAGAGTTCCAGGGCCGGGATCTAACTTGGGACCTTATGCTTGCCAGGTAGGTGCTTATGCCTTTGAGCTATTTCTCCAGCCCCACATTTGTTTTCTGTACCATAAAATTTTAAAGTCAGGAAGAATGTCCCACACCTGAGGAATTTTTGTTTCCCTAGGGATTAGGATGGGGCCATATGTTCAAAAGGTGTTCAATCAATGTACACAAAAATGAATGTTCTAGTTAACAGTCCATGTGAGTTTGACTGGGGCAACATCAATTCACCTGGCTGCTCCTGGGGAATTCAGGCTTTGCACTGACAAAAGCCAGAACCCAAGTTCAATGATAGTCCCAACATGGTAAGCCTGACTAGGGAACAAGTTATTAAAACTAGAGAGGGCCAGGGATATAGCTCAGTAGATAAACACTTGCCTGGCAAGTGTAAGGTCCTGAGTTCAATTCCTGGTACAAAAAAAAAAAAAAAAAAAAAAAAAAAAAAACTAGAGGACAAATACCCAGCTTTCTGGAGATAAATCCTCTGGAAGTTCTTGGACTTAGTGGGAACAACAGTGGAGGTACATACTCCATAATCTGAACTGATTTTTTTTTCTATGAGTATAATAATGAGGATAACTGATCTATCAATTTTCCTGTAATTCTGGGAAAGAATGGGCAATGTCTGACAGCAACTATCCTAAAGAAAGTAAAATACAAATTTGTTTTAAATTTCACTGAGCAGAATGTCTGAAAAATACACAACCAGCTAAACAAATGAAGAGGTATTTGTTTTGAAAATGACTATAAGCACAGAAAGGCCCCACCTGTTCTCTTCCTGCCTTTGCTTCCTGTCCTTCTGAGAAATTATGGATCACTACACCAAAAACATCAGCTCAGTGGTACAGTACCGTGAGTGTTTAGCATGCATGAGATTTAATTCCCAGCTCCAATAAAGAAGAAATAAGGAGAACGCTCTTGAAACACTCCCTAAATCGTGGCTGGGTGTATGTCTTCCAGCTAATCCATGCTCCAGGGAGATGTGCGGGATGAGTCTTTTGGATAAAGATTAAATAAACCAAGGTAGCAACTGGATTGGAACAGGCTGACAAAGACTCCCCTATAGCTAACTCTAGTAAGATTCCGCTCAGCCCTCTGTGCCTCAGCCCTGCCCTTCAGCAGCTGTGCTGGTAGAGCCTCATTTCATCAAGAATCCTGATGGGGCGGGCTGGCAAGATGGCTCAGTGGTCTAAAGCACCTACTTGGAACAAGATTGGTGAAGTACAGGGACCGCCGTTTGATCCCCCAGCACCACATGCCAGCCAGCCCGGCTCCCTGGTGGGCTGAGCTGGCCCCCCACACACACACTAAATAAATAAGTAAATGTTTAAAAAAAAGAATCCTGATGGGCTGGTTGTGAGAATACAGCCCTCATTCTCTCACCTGGCCTGCTTGCTGCAAGATTCCAGCACATTGGCTTACCCAGAATCCTGCTTTAACCCTGCAGCTCCCCCTTGGTGACTCCTTCTGTAGAGCCCAGCATGGTCCCTAACCTGGCAACCAATCCCATTTGTCCTTGGTTTTTTTTTTTCTTAATTTTTAAAATCTTTTATTTATTACTTGGTACAGGATCATGCTACACAGCACAGACTTGTAGTGATCCTCTTAGCTCAGCCTCCCCAGTGCTGGGTTTACTGGCACGTACCACCACTCCTGGTTTCAGTGGGCTGGCACAACATGCAGTACTAGGGATTAAACCCAGGTCCTTTTGCTAGCCAGGCAGGTGCTTTGACCGCTGGCCTATCTTCCCAGCCCACTTGTCCTTGTATTTGGAGTCGATCCCCATCTCTGCCTGCCACTGTCCAACTGCAGTGCAATAGTCCCTTTTTAGATAAAGCCGCTTTAGTAAGTGTCGTGACAAAAACTTCAGATAGGCAAACCCTATCTTTCTCACAGCATTACTGTGGGGATGGGGCAGGAAGATAGGGTGGTGGGGCATAGCTAACTTGCAAGACTCCATGCCCCTATTAATGAATTAGGATTTTCCTGTGGGAGGGGAGCAAATTCATATGGCTCTCCAGCTTGTAGAGGGGGTGAAAAGACCTAGGTGGTAACCCTGACTAATGGTCATCCCTCCACAGTTTCTGCTGCTCAGTATTGCCTTTTAACTGTCTTCCAAGCAAAACCCAAATCCTGGATTTTATAAATCTTCCAATATTATAAATGTTCTCCCAAATTTAAATTGTTTTAATTCTGGCGGATCTGCAAGGCAAACCAAAGCCAGGTGTGTGCTTTCCTGGCCCATGGTGCCTGGCTGGGCAAAGGGGAGACCTCAGGCTTTGGAACAAGTAGGCAACATTGGCACCGAAGAGTACAGATCATTCAGACAACAGTTTGCAGGCAGAGAAGAAAGGAGGCAAGACTGGCAGACTTGTGAAACTGTTGTTCTCCCTGCCTGAAGTGGCCTTGTGAAGAGGCACAACTTCTCTCACAGTTATAAACAGAATTGGAACTAATGTTCTCTTTTGCTCCACCTGTTAATAAGTAGCAGCATGTTGAGTAAGTATAAGGGAAATGCTTTCACACTAGAAGGAGCAGAAAATCACTGCTATTTCTGACCACCAGTGAAACAAGAGGGGCACTATGGATTAAAATGTCTCCTCAAACTCATGGGATAAAAGCTTAGTTGCCAGCTGATGGGGTCTTGGGGTACAGGCTGAATCATGATCATAGGCTCTAACTTCAAGTGGATTAACCTACTGACAAGATCAAAATTTCAAGGCATTAATGGGAGGTGATGGAAACAGACCAGGTGGCCCTCAGTCCCTTTTGCTATAACTCCCTTTCCCTCTTCCTCTGTTTCCTGGGCTTCATGAGGTGAGGTATTCCCTCTGCTATGCCCTATTGCTGGTGTTTTTGCTTGGAGTGACCATGGAAACAAGAAGCCCTTGACCATAGAGCATCGGTTTTCCTCTGAAACTGTGACCAGAAATAACTCTTTCCCTGATGGTTTTTCTTAGGCAAGCGGTGACAGCAACTAAAATCTGAGTAAGTGGTGGTGTTGAGGACTTAGAAGAGGACAGGAAGAAGGGCCCAGATGGCCTGAGGGAATCAGAGAGAAAGAAACCATGGAGAAAATGAAAAGATCAAGGGCATAGAAAAACCTGGGTGATTTATCTGTATTTTTCTAGTAACCTAAGAATTTGATAAGCCGAATACTTAACTAATTCAAATAAAACAAAATGCCAGATTAATTATGATGTAAACAAAATTACCAGGCAGCTTGGAAGGTTTTATAAAAGTACAGGCCTACTGGAAATTCAAAAAGGAACAGGTGAAGACCTCTAGGTGTCTCAGCAGAAGCTCAGCAGCTTCCAGCATGCACCACTAGATGAGTTTTTGAAAAAGTTTCTACCATTCTCATTTGGCAATAGGGGATGGAAGCAGAAAAGGCACGTTACCTGCCTAAAGGCACACAGCAGATTAGTGCCAGAAGGGAATGCAGAACCCTAATCTCTTAACTTTTAGTATTGCACTATAAATTTAAACAAAGCAGAACGCCCTGCTAGCTACTCTGTAGCTTACGATTCTGTCAGTGGTTCTCAGGCTGATGCTTCCTTACCTGGCTCAGGTTGCCAAATCAGAACTAGGAATAGTAGCTTGTTCTTGTGGTTTAGAACTGCCATTGCCAAAGAAGGCCTGAGGCCACCCTGCCTGCTTTTCTGCCTGAGCAGGTAAGATGTGCTGATGTCTGAACAGGACGACACTGCCAATCACAACAGCTTAGGCTTAACCTTGGGAGATGTGATGCTATCCTGGCTATCTGTTACCTGTAGGCTATCATCACCTGGAGAATTACAGTCTACCATCCACCATGCAAACACACCCACATTGGGAAATTCATACTTGAGATGTTAGTGTAAAGGGGACAGGAGGATAGCTCAGTGGTGAAGCATTTGCCTTGCATGAGCAAGGTCCTCAGCACACACAGAGAAAAAGATCACACTGAAGGAAGAGAAGCTCCTTTCTAATTTTCCAAAAGAGAAAATTATGTCCACTTGTTACACTTTTTTGGGGGGAAGCAGTACTGGGAATTGAACCTAGGGTCTTCACAAGGTGCTTACATCCTAGCCTCCCACCCCTAGTCCTTTTTGCATTTTGAGAAAGGGTTTCAATAATATGCCTAGGCTGCACTTAAACTTGTGGTCTTCTTGCCTCTGCCTTCTGAGTAGCTGGAATGGTAGGCTCATGCCACAGGATCTGGCTCAGTTTATATTCTTTCAATGCTCCAGAAAGATTAACAAGGATCTAGATTGCATCCACTGAAGGTTCTAGATTGCATCCATCCTTCCAGACTTTGCTCTGGTGAACAATGCTCATCCCATTTGCCCTCTGATCTATTTTATCCTGTATCACAAAAGTAAATTTTGATTTTCCCCAAAGTACACTATTCAACCTAGGTCACAGACCAGACCCACAGCAGACCTGTCATGTGGTTGTATTTTATGATGTTTACACTAAACAAGTTGTCGAGAACCCAGGTCTATGAGGTCCTATCTCAGTCTAATTTAGTCATACTATGGCTATGTTACTAACATAAGAAAATCCAAGCTAGTTCTTTATACTAGGATGAGAGGGTAGTAAAAAAGCAGTTGTTGAATGAAAAAGACATAAAGTGAGATCAGTGTTTTTATTGTAAGTGAGGAATATAATCCCAATGTCATCCCTAGTTCTTCCCAACAACTACCACAAATCAGGGTGTTGAAAACAAAGAGATCCACCCAAAATAGCAACTAATATTTAAATTTAGAAATAACTTCTATGTCAGTAGATATGCTTGGTCTTTCCTGCCCAACAAGAGTGCTGCATTTGCAGAGCCTGTGGAACAGGAATGTGGGATTACTCATTTTGTGGAATTACTCTTATTGATTTTAGTACTTTTTGCTCTTTTTTGTTGAACTCGGATTGCTTTTGAGCAGATAGGAAGAAGGGGCCCCCACATTCCAGTGTCATAGATAGACCTCAGATGAAAAACATCATATGAAACCTCATCTAAATTGTTTATGAATTTAAGTTTCTAATGAGGAATATTACTCTAAATGTGAAATGTTTCTTTTAGTTCTCTGGCCTAGCTAGCAGGAAGCTGGAAGTGAAAGGTATGAGTTAAAAGGGCTGAAGAAATTCAGGAAATTTAATTTTCTTTTCCTACAGCTATTTTATGCCCTCTTCTCTACCTCACCTCCAAAATAAAATAAATCTTTCAAATTTTTATAACACATCCTCAGATAACACCCCCCATTATCTGAGATCATCCTGATAGCACATTCTCTCTAACTTCAGAATGTATTTGTGACCCTTCGGAAGACTCCGTGCCCCCATTTCTGATACAGGAAATGCCCCTGGGAGGCTAGAAGGCAGCAGATTGGGAAGGCAGTCAGAAGGAATAGCAGAGATTCACTGGCAGGAGGGCCTGGGAAGAAAAGTGAACAAAACCACAAAAATCTTTCCATAATAATCTTGACAGCCACTCCACCTTAATCCTTACTCTGGGGATTTGGAGAGATTTGATTACAGTAACTCATGGTTTGTGAAAAACAATCTTCCTCAATAACTGAGCAATTATTAAAAAAAGGAAAGTGAACTAGGAAACAGGCTCCAGGACACCATATGAAACTTCCTATTCATTCTAGCTTATATCTCTTCAAGTTAGCTATTGGTTCTGAATCTACAGGTATGTGAAATACAAAGGAAGGTATGTCTCTGTTATAATACAAATTAGAAAAAGGGGACAGTTATTTGGGGTATGTGTGTGTGGGGGGTGTGTATTAAGAAATATAAATTTGGCATAGCTGTGCATGCTTGCAAATCCAGCTCCTGAGAAGGCTAAGCAGGAGGATCTCAAATTCAAGGGCACTTTGGGGAACCTGCAAGAGCCTGTCTTAACAAAAAAAGCCTGGGGATAGAGCTCAGTGATAAAGCACTTGTCTAGTGTGTATGAGGTGCTGGCTTCCATCTCCAATTGCACAAAGGAAAATAAATGTTTTATTTATTTTTTGTGGTGCTAGAGATCAAACTTAGATCCTTGTCCAGGAAAGCACAGTCTGTATAAGTAAGCTTCTCCCCAGACACCTAGCTTTAAAAAAAAAAAAATCCAAATATGACCACATCACTCATTTTCTTCAATAGCACATATAAGCTAGCTGAATTAGTGGAAAGATTAGCAATGTTCCAAGTTGATAAAAATAATATTGTAAAATTATGATATTATCCAATTCACTTTTATTTCTTGTTTTTGGAGAAAAGAATATTATATAAAAATATGGAACACTTCATGAATTTGTGTGACAACAGGCATATGCCACCATGTCCTGCTATCTTTTTTTTTTTTTTTTGTATTTTAGAGAAAGGTCTACAGGGTGTTCAGGTTCTCACTACTAGAACAGACTCATAATGATCTGCCTGTTTACAGTCTCCCAAGAGCTAGGATTACAGGCCTGTGCCACCATGCCCAGTCTCGATGGCCCAACTGCCAGTTCAGTGCACCCCAGGGGTGGGGGCAGCACTCAGTTATCAATTAACTTTAACTTTTAAGGTCTTGATTTCACTAAAAATTCCTAGAGTGTGTTTCTCAGAATTTTGAATATTTTTCAACAGCTGATCTGGAGAAATAAACTGATGAGCATATTTTAGATTCTTTAACCCCGTTCCCAAATAACTACGAGTTAATAAAAGAGATAGCCTTATAAGGTATTAAAACATATCTATGCAAAAATAGGCAGATCTTTGTTCAGCAAAAACAAAATTCAAAGCTTGGAAAGGGCCTCTATAAAATATAAGCATTTGTTATATAATAAAGCTGTTACAACACAAAACATGATTATCTAATAAATGGTTAGAGAATAACTGGCAATGAGAAAAACAGACAAGCTAAAGCCTTACTTTGGAGCATATACCAAGATAAATCCAGATGGAGTGGATGGCTAAATAATAAAAATCAAACCATAGGGAGAAAAAAATTCTAGAAGCAACAGAATCTGTCAAAGCTCTCTAGGAAGGATGGCGGTCCAACTTAGAAGTAATTAATAAAACCACAGACAAAATAAAGACTGCAGAATTGGGTGCATGAAAACAAATCTGGAAAAAAACAAAGGTTACCTCGGGAACTCTTGAAAACCAGTGGGGCCACCCAAACCCAGCTAAGAACAATTGCAACTGCTTACTCTGAGTCAGACACTGCTGAGCCCTCCATCAGCAACCTCATTTTCTCACTTAATCCCTACCTTCTGACCCTACAATCTCAGGAGGAGAGTGTTCATTGTGGATGGGGGTGGGTAGTGCTGGCAAAGAACCCAGGGCATTACACATTATTATGCCTTTAAAGGAAAAAGACAGACATGCATGATGGTGCATACCTATAATCACAGCACTCGGGGAGGCTAGGGCAGAAAGATTGCAAATTTGAGCCCAGCCTTGGCATCTTGGAGACTTAATGAGATCCTGTTGTAAAAATAAAATAATATAAATATAAAAATAAAAAGGGCTGGGGATGTGGGTCAGTGCAAAAGCCCTGAGTTCAATCCCCAGTACTGCCAAACATGGGAGGGAGGCAGAGCTAATGATAAAAACATCAAAAGGTTATGTTGGCTGCATTTTCAACTCCAGGACAGGGATGACGGATCTGAGTTTAGCAAGAGTTTCAGATGGCCTGAGCTCCAGCAGCTAAATGCAGGAGTCTGTGTCTATATATATCTGTATCAGGCCTTCCTCTTCTTCCCCATATGCAGTCCAGCTCTGTGCCAGCAACACAGTTTTGGCCTGACGAAAAATTAATTTTCAAAGTTGAAAATGAAATCAATAGAAGAATCTTCACCTACAAGGAAATTCTAGCCAAGGGGCCACTTGCTTACAGGCAAACCCAGACCTGCTGGGAGTTGGCGCCTGCCAACCCAGGCGCTGCTCCCTGGGTGCCGTGGGGCCGGAGCAGGAGACCCCTGGGGCCTAATTTGGGTGTCAGGCTACTGTCCAGTGTGAAACCCTCCACCAGGCAGGCACCTGCCTGTGGAGTCCCAGTGCTACAGACTCCTCTTGATACAAACGAGAGTCCTCAAAGACACCGGAAACAGCCAAAGCTGAAAGATGTACCTCTATGGGAGACATAAAAAGATCTATTTACCACCCCTCTTAATGGGCAGCTCTGTCTTCTGGGATGCTTTTCTTCTGGGTGATTTCTTTTGAAAAACAGTATTAAAGAGGTAAACTAAACAAATGAGGCCTCTTCCTGTGGTGGGTCTGTGAGGAAGGAGGCTTGGGACAGCTTATAGAAGCCTGACTCTGTGTGAAGCAGGAAGTGTAAGAATGGGGGGAAGTCCCAACCTCAGTCTATCTCCCTTTCTCTCTCAAGCTCCCCCTCAAGCTGCCTCCTGCCTCCAGGCCACTATGCTGGGGACTTAACTGGGGCTTGCACATGCTAGGCAAGCTCTCTATCCCTGAACCACAGCCCCAGCCTCTACTTAAGAGACAGAATCTCACTTAACCATCCAGCCTGGGCTCAACTTTGCAATCCTCCTGTCTCAGCTTCCCAAGCAGCTGGAATAACAGACCTGCAGCAGTGGAATGCTTTTGAAGAAAAATGCAAAAGGATCCTATGAACACAGTGCTAGGGTCCTGCTGAAGACTTAGCAAAGGGCCCACGTAATTCAGGGGACTGGAGTTTAAGCTGCTTTAGTGTCACGGTAAAGTCAACACTGTCCAGAGGGCAAAAAGATTCTTATGGCTCCAGAGTGGTCCAGTTGGCTTTAAACTGGTCTGTGAATGCTGATTTACTGAGGGAGGGGGTCATGCAAATCTCTATCTTCTCAGGGGAAATGAGAAATGTTCACTGTTGGAAACTCAATCCGTCAAAAGACATTCCCTTTCCAGATTACTAAACATAACTCATGGCTCTGCTCCATCTCTACTAATGGTAAACATGCACAAGTTTAATTATTAAAACAAAAAAAATGGGACACTAATGCTTCTTTAGGTGCTTTGTGTGCTTTGACCCTCTGCATCTCCACACAACTACCACAGTAGGGGCTAACACCCCCGTCCATTATTTCCTGCTTTCTCCTGGTAAAAGAACCATCTCAGTGTTCACTGGAACATGGCCATCACGTGAGGGACACATCTCCAGCCTCCGCCAGCAGCTACATGTGGCCTTGTGACTCCATCCTGACCCGGGGGATGTGAACACAAGCAGTCAGTATAAATTTGCAATAATGTCTTAAAGAATAAAACTGTTTCTCAGGAGACTAAATATATGAAGAAATATTCAACATCGCTGAACATTAGAGAAATGCAAATTAAAACAACACTGAGATTCCTACCCCAGAAAAAATATTCAAGTAATCCTATAAAAAGAACTGCTGGTAAAGCTAGTGAGAAAAAGGAACTCTTCTACATTGTTGGTGAGAGTGTAAACTGTACAACCACTGTGAAACTCATTATAGTGATTCTGAAAGTATGAAAACTCAAATTCTGTTCAACCCAGCTATTCTTCTTTTAGGTATCTTCCCAAAAGAGTTAAAGACATCATATTACAGAGATCCATGCATACCCACTATCACAGCAACACAACTCACAATAGCTACACATTGGAAGCAGCCTATATGTGAATGACAGATGAATGGATTAAAAATTATGGTATTTATACAGAATTTAGTACTACTCTGCTGTAAAGAAGGATAAAATTGAGTCATTTGTAGGGATAAGGATGCACCTTCAGAACTTAATGTGAAGTGAAACAAATCAGATGTACCAGCTTAAATACTGCATAATTTCTGTTTGTGAGAAACCCAAATTATAAATAAAGAACAAAATAAAAGGTAGATAATAGGAAGTAGGGAGATAGATCCTTCTCAAATGGCAAGGGCTCAAGCGGAGGGCAGGGAAAATGTTGAAAGAAGACATGATACGGTGGGTACCTATACCAACTTTCACCAGCAAGGTAACTGTTATGTCCTACAAACCTGCAGTATAAAAACTTCAGAAACAACCACTTCTGCTTCCTTTTCTTAGTAAGGTGAGTGCAAGTCTATCAGGTGTGTGAGGACCACACTTGAAAGAGAAAGGATAAGCAACCACACAAACAGACAGGACCCACACTGGCCTGTCCCCAGGCCCTGGCCACTCACATCTGAGCACTTTTCTGAGAGGCAGAAATGCTTCTCTCCTGATGGGGACTGAAGCCAGGGCCTTCACACTGAGCTACTTCCTCAGCCTTTTTTTTTTTTTTTTTTTAATTTTGAGACAGGCTTTACTCAGTTGCTAAATTGTTTGGGCTGGGCTGGAACTTGCAATCTTTCTGTCTCAGCCCTCAAGACTGCTGGGATTACAGGTGTGTTCCACCATGCCTGGCCAACCCTAGAAATCTTCATTAGGGGGAAGATACATATATGTATATATCCATTTATTCAAATTTTATAAGTGCCAAGCTTTGCCAGCCTGTGCTACACACCGTTGATCAAAATGGGCTCCCTGCCCATTTCCTGCTGTGGTGCTGCTTGTGCAAGAGTTTGATAAGCAAACTAGTCAACAGGCAATTTATAAATTATCATTTGTGAAATACATGGAATCCGAGAGTAACAGAGTTTCTAGCTGAGAGAAAGGACAGGAAAAGAACTTCCACTTTCCAGTGAGTGGCTGAGGTGAAGGCTGTGAGAAGAGGAGAGGCAGGTGGCTCGCTCAGTCAGAGAAGGCACACGTCACAGGGCCCAGCAGAACTTGCTGCTGTGGTTGAAGCCTTAGGTTCAAGGCCTGGCCCCAGCCCATGGAGCGCTGGGCAGTGATGAAGCTTGACGAGGCACAATGGGAAGAAGAACGGTCACAGAGTGGGTCTGGGGGTGAATTCTGGGGCACAGCCCTCTCCTCTTTCTCTTGCCTACCTGGCTGTGATGAGGTGAATGGGTTTCTTCTGCCATCTCTCTGTCTCCACACAGGCCCAAAGTAAGAGGCCACTGACCATGGGCTGAACTCTCTGAAACTGAGAGCAGAAATCAATCTTTCCTCCTTCCAGTTGCTTATCTCAGGGGTTTTGTCAGGTGACAAAAAGCTGACTTACTCATTAAGCATCACTGTCATTGAAAAATGAATTTTTGGCAACAAAAAAAAGTTCAAAGAAAGAGTAAAACTAACCCAGCAACTTGCCTTTGATAAACAGCTACTGTTAAAATGTTGGTGAGCAACAGACACTATTTTTATCTGTTCAAAGCTCTGCTTACATCTGGAATTAATCTATTTCTATTTTCCAACTTATAACTTGTCTTTCCCTGCTAGAAGTAAGCTTCATGAACACAAAGTACCTTATCCATCTTGTTCTGACTGCTCAAATAATATTGGGTGATGGAAGAAAAAAGCAGAACTTTGCAAGTGCCTCTCTTACACAAACATGTATGTGGGTGGATGGATGGAAAAATAGAAAGGTAGGATTTCACACAGGTAGGATTTAAATATACATACTGTCTTCTGTAAAAGGTGGCTTCCTATTTGCTACTCCTTGTCTGCACTGTAATGCTCTGCTCCCCACAGGAGGAAGGGGGAACCAGCTGTGCAGCTTCCGGTCCGGTCCCCGTTGGCATCTGCCTCCCTGCACAGCCCGTGTCCTCGCCTCTCCTCCCCGCTGTGTAACAACACCTCCCAGCCCAAGTGTCCATGCCCAGTGTGCCCAAGTTGCTTCCCTAGGAGTGATATTCAATTGGCTCACTGAGCTGGGCACAGTGGAAGGCTGAGGGAGGAGGATCGAAACTGTGGGTTCCACCTGGGCAATTTAGTGAGACCCTAGCTCCAAAATTAGAAAAGAAAAAGGGCTGAGGACTTAAGCTCAATGTGAAGACCTTGCGTCTGATCCCTAGTACCACAAACTGCAAACAGACTAATGGGGCCAGGGTCCCCACTATGCATGAAGCTGGGGAGCAGCCCCGTGCAGGTGCACCCTTCACATGCACACAGGAGTTTCAGTTGGGGTCCTAGAAGCAGAACTGCAGTACTTAAACAAATGCATTTGTATTCGATGCATACAGCCTAGTGCCCTCCAGAAAGGCACTAGTTTTCCTTTTTTAAATACAATGTATGAGAACACCTATTCCTCAATCTTTAATCAATGTTGAGCTCAATCTTTTAAAAGTTTGCCACATGGATAGAAAGGATAGGCCACCATCGATAACTGTTGGTTTTATTTGAATGCATCAATTATTCTTGAAGCCTGGGCATTTTTAATGTATTTATGGAGCCACTGATTTCCTTCTTCCTTTCCTCCCTCTCTGCTCCCTTACTCCTTGCTCTTCCTGCTCTCCCATTTCCCCCTTTTCCCTCTAAATGGAGTGTTTAAGTCCTTTTGCCTTAAATGAGTGGCCTTAAATGTGTGGCTCCTGGCCCAGCAACTGAGCAGTACCTTGGGGCACACTGGAAACCACAGTCCTGTGCCTGCCCCATGAGGAGTACGGGGGCAACAGGTGAGTGCATGCCACCAGGCACATGGCAGACCTCAATCTACATGGCTGCTGTGTCTCCACCATCTAAACAGAAGAACAAGAACTTCTGGACCAGCAGCAAGTTTAGTGCTGTACCTTTTCTTCTACTTCCGCTCACCCACAATGCCCTGTGTGACAGCAACAGAACTCTTGAGTCTACAGAGCCACAGAGCTCAGCCACTAACGCTGCCAACAGCTGGAAGAGGTTATTTCTGGTTCTTGTCCACCTCAGATCATTCCCTCCACCTTCTATCTACAGTCCATGTTTCCTCTGAAGCTCCAGGGTATGTAGTTTAGCTATCCTGGCTCCAGCCCCTGCTCCAGGTACAGGGATAGGAAATGACTCAGGCCTGACCACTTGAATGCCCACTCTGGTCCCCACCCACTTCCCTAAAAGCAACACTGGATCTAGCAAAGATCATGAAACCCAAGCCCATCTAATTATGTCTCCTGACAACCCTTTCTGCTGTTGCAGAAGACTCCTATAAAGGGAAGATCCTGTAGTAAGATAATGTCCTTGAGCAGGGTGGGACTCCAGGGTACAGGGATGAACCTACTTAAGTGACATCACTCTACATGTACAAATATAACTCTGGGCCAGGTGTGGTGGTACACACCTGTAATCCCAGCCCTTGGGAGGCTGAGGCAGGAGGGTTGCACTGAGTTCAAGGCCAGCTTGGACTATACAGTGAAACCATTTAAAAAAAAGAAAGAAAGAAAGTAAAGAGGGCTGGCCAGATAGCTCAGCGGATTAAAGTGCCTGCTTAGGCAGACACAGGGGTCAGAGGTTCTATCCCCAGCCTGCTGTGCCAACCCCACCCCCGGGGAGTGCTGAGACAGCAATTGAGCCTGGGCATGGTAGTGAGTGCCTGTAATTCCAGAGCTTAGGAAGCTGAAAACAGGAGAATCACGAAAGTCAGATCTGTGTAGTGAGGCCCTATAGTCCCTACACTAAATACCAAAAAATGAAAAGATAAAGAAATTTATCTCTGCATTGCATTAGCCAACAAGGTAGACATTTGCATTGGTCACTGGTCTCCTGCCTCTTGGCTCAATAACCTCTTGATTTAAGATGTTGTGTTGACCAGATGTGGTGCCACACACTTGTAATCCTGGAACTCAAGAGGCTGAGGCAGGAAAATTACCATGAGTTGGAGGCTAGTGTGGGCCACATGAGTTCAAGGCCAGCCTGAATTACATAGGGAGATCCTGTCTCCAAAGGTGGGGGAAAAAAGGAGAGGTGGAAGAAAAGGAAAAAGAGAGGGAAGGGAAAAGAAGAAAGAAGAGTGGGGGGAGGGGGCAGGAGTAAAAACAACAGTGCAGCAGGTGCAGCACCAGAAGTGGCTGTGTTGAGCCCTGGGTAGGGACATCTTCCTGTTTGAGACATCTTCCTGGTCGAGGTGCCAGGGATGGAATGCAAGATGGTGTGGCTGCCTTCCTCAGCTCTGGCCCAAAGCGGCCTTAGGAGAGGCCAGAATCCACTGTTTCCCACCAATGCCATCAAGGACCAAGCTGAAAGAATATCCTTAATTCTTAAAAATCTTAAAATGATTCCTTGTGCTGGGGTCTTTCTTTGGTCTCTGCAAGAAGCTAATACTTCCCCCTAGTTAAGATATTCAGAATTTCTTTGTCTTCACCATCCACACTCAAGTTACAGGCAGCTACTTGGAAATCCACCAGCAGCTCTGGGGCTCAGCAAGATAGGGAGCCAGCCCTTCTCGAGGATGGCCCCCGCACAGTGCAGTGGAGGCTGGCACACATACAACAGCCTGCGAGGAGCTCAACAACCTTGCACGGCTCCAGGCTCCAGTGATGCAAGTGGAAGATGCTCAGCTATGACCAAAAAAGGAAGCGCCACGCTTTAGCTTCCACACGTTTGTGAAGGGTGAGAGGAGGAAGTGTGGGGGAGGGGCAACTAGCGCAGAGCCTGCAAAAGAACAGTGTCAGGGAGATTCGGGCTCCCTGGGATGGCTGGGAGGCAGTGGTGCTGCTGCTGGGAGCTTCCACACTGACAAGCCGTGTAGCTCAGCTCTGGGTGCAAAGGCCTGCCAAGCCTGGAATCTGAGCATCAGCTGCAGTAGTATCTTCCAGCCACAAGACTGCCCTGACCTGCAGCCATACCCTGCAAAACTCACTACTTTTTGTGAGCAGAGTTTATGTAAGTAAGATAGGGATGGCAGTCCAGGGCGCACACAGGGCGCACTCACACAACACCCAGTCAACAACACCACTCCATACACAACCTCATATAGATGGACTCACACCACACATGGTCACATACTTCCTCCACAGAGTCTCATGCTGAGTCACACATACACACAACAGCTCACCCTAACAATCACACACAGTTCCATATATAGTCACACACACAAAAAAAACCCCACAAGAACCCCACCTACAGTCTCATGTACACACACATTACATACATGTCATACATGCTACAAGTCACACAAACCACACTTCCTCCACACTTCCTCACACAGATACACTATATGCNCACACACACACACACACACACACACACACACATAAAGACACTCCAACCCCCTACATTGTAATGTACACATACATACTACATGCATGTCACATACAATCACACATTTCCTCCTTATGGTCTCACACACACACTGTAGCCTCAGTCACACAAAACAACCCAACCCACACACTCTCGTGTACACATAGCACATGCACCACACTTTCCCTGCAGTCTCACAGTCTCACGCACCATTCTCACATATACCACCCAATTACACATCTTCCCCCACAGAAGTTTCTAATGCGCAAACACCCTCCCCATACACGCTCACAAAGTCACACATACAAGCTATCTCCCACGCCCACAGAGTACGTGTCTGGCCGGCTGTCACTCCCCTTACACACAACCTCTATGCCCTCCAGGTCCCACCACCACACATCTTCCCTTCAATTTCACCCGCCATTGGTACAGCGGTATAAACTCAAATATGCAGACAGTTAGCAAGGGCATAAAAACAACTTATGCTTAAAAAGAAAACAGCGATGAACTGGCCAGGTAAAAAACACAAGGAAAAATGTGACAGCATCAGAAGTGCTGGAAGAGCCAGTCCAGTGAGTCCTGGATTTGTTAGGGTTTTGCTCTTCAAACAATATTGCTTATTTTGGGTGACTAGGGAACTGGAATAACTTGTTTTTTTGAGACAGACCTCGCTATACTGCCCAGGCTGGCTCTGACCTCCTGGACGTAGGATCTGGCCTCAACCTCTGAGAAGCTTGAGCTACAGGCAAACAGTTAAATAAATCATCCCTCTTAATGAGGAACTGCTGGTTTGGGGAAGAAGCAGTCTCCCCACTTCCACTCTGAATAAAATCTTCCTAAACCTGATATGTGGTGCACCTGTAATGCCAGCACCACAGAAGACTGAGGCAGGAGTATCAGAAGTTCAAATTCAGCCTGGGCAACTTAGTGAGACCCTAAATTTTATTTTTCAATAACATTTCAAAAGGGCTAGGGGGTGTAGTTCAGTGGCATAGTGTCCCTGGGTTGTCCATAGTAACAAACACACCCTCCACATACACACACAAACTCTTCTGCAGTACAAATTTGCCAGCCAGGAGCTAAAAGGCCACCAGAGGGCACCAGAAAGTTCTGCCACACATTCAATTAACAAATATTTTAAAGAAAGTCTTCAGAACTTATATTCTGTCAATAAAAGTCACAATGAGTCCCCTCTGGCTCCCACACAGGGTGCTTATGCTGAAAGCAGAGCAGTGACTATCTGTGAATGAGCAACGAAGGATTCAGAGGAGAAGAAAGGTTTCCAATTTCTCTGAAGCCATAGAAAATAGCCTAGGTGTGGTGGTACGTGCCTGTAATCCCAGCTCTAGGGAGGCTGTAAACAGGCAGATCACTATGAGTCCGATCTAGTAGTGAGA
>NDGN011519410.1:2201-15151 GCA_002564285.1 Tympanoctomys barrerae | reverse complement strand
AAAAAAAAAATTCAGTATCAGTTCATTTTATAACAACTCCAAATTCAACTACCACGTGCAAGTTCAAAATGCACTGAACAAAACTGACAGAATCCTTACAAGGGTGTGCTACCAAACACCTGCAATCCCAGCTCTCAGCAGGCTGAGGCAGGAGGATCATTCTGAGTTTGAGACCAGTTGAGCTACAAAGTGACTTAAGGCCAGCCTGAACTGCATAGCAAGACCCTGTCTCAAAAAAACAAAAAACAAAACAAAACAAACAAAAAAACTGGTAGAATGTACTGTACTTAACTCCAGTCCCTCCAGCTCAAGTGCTGTCTTAAAACTTTCTCACACATGTAGGAAAAAAAAAAAAATCAATACACCTAAAACTTTACCATCTGCTGTAAAATTCAAATGAATACTGTTGTATTCAAATGAGTATCAATCACTCTTCCCCAAAATAGAAAAGGCACTACCATCCAAAATACACCCTCATGTACCTATTTATTTACATCAATAAAATAGCAGCACACACCTTGCAAAAGCATTTCTGACCCCTGAGATAAATTAAGAATGGAATGACGTATAATCATGTCTCTTGCTACACACCCTGTATTCTAACTACTCCAGATATCCCATTTGTCCCTATATATGCCATATGCTTTCGTTCATGCATAGAAAGTTCCTCCCCCAATCTCTTCACCACAGTTTCAACTACAAGTATTAACTATTCGATGCCTTAGTTTTCCAGTTGTAAAAGGAAAAATGTTAACAACAACTTTATAAGGTGAGATTCACTGAGTTTCATCTTCTGTAAACTGGCAATGCCTGACACATAGATGGATGTCTCAGAAACGCTGGCTCTCTTCTCTCTCTTCCTTTCTTTCCTTTTTTTTTTTTTTTTCCTTGTGGTTCTGGGGATTGAACTCAGAAGCCTTCGCTTGCCAGGCAAGTTCATTCTACGGAGCTATCTCCCTGGCCTTCTTCCTTCCTTTCAATCCACAAAGAAAATAAACTCATTAGCCAGTCATGTGAATAACTGCTTTATGAAAAACCTAAGAAAGAAACAAAAACTAGGAAAAAAACAAATAAGTAACTATAAGATAAAAAATAAACTTTCTCCTGGGTTTGCCAGGCAAGAGCCAACAAAGAGTACCCAGAGGTATCATCACTACACTTCTTAAAAACCTACTAACAATGTAGAATGGTAACCTAATTCAGAGGTCTGGGAAAAGGAAGTGAAGTGGAAAGAACTGCNGAGCAAACATTTAACTCTTGTGGACTTTAGAAATTTGATTTGCAAAATAAAAGGATCAGAACACACAATGATCTTCAAAACCCCAGGTCCACGTTTATTTGTTGGGTTTTCCTAATCGTGTACTTAGTTCATAGTTAAAACTATTCAAGAAATTAAAATGTTAATAATTTCTAAAGTCTGTTCTAACTCAATCTTCTATTACTCCCAGTCACTTTTATCAATGCCTCTGAAGACACTAATTAACAGAAAAAGAATTAACAGAAATTTCCAGAAAGTCATCACCAATTAATACATGTGAAGTAAAATGAATCAACAGCTTGAGGACTTACAGTTATGGAAGATGTCAGTGTAGCAGATAAAATTGAAAAGAAAGAAAAAAAAAAAAAGAATTGACTTTATTATAGTTGTAAACCAAGGCATAATAAACTAGGTTGTTCAGAAGATTCTGCCACAGCAGAAAAAGCATTCGACTGCACTGATTCAAGATTTTCTCTGTTGAAACAGAGCATACTCCTTGTCTCTAGCCCAGTGGGACTAACCTACAGCACATTCATTTTTGTACACATTCATTCTTTTTTTTGGGGGGGGGGTGGTACCAGGGATCAAACTCAGGACCGTGAGCTTGCCAGGCAAGCACTTATTCCACTGAGCTATCTTCCCAGCCCCACATTCATTATTTATAAGACAAAAAAATGTTAACATACGAGCTTCTTTTCTAAACTAAAACTCACCATTCAGCTTTCACTGTAGGGTTGGCATTTTGCAATACGTAAGTGGGTCTGTGTTGTAGTTTGGGCACTCATCCCTAAAAAGTGCCATCATTGGTCTAGCCTAATGCTAACTAAAAAGGTAAAAGATTGTATGAAGCACTCTGACAATTGATAACTTCTTTTTTTAAAAAGTTTGTAATACTATACTATTAGAAATAACTAGTGGAAATCAAGTGACAGCTATAATTTTGCTATACAACCTTTTAGCATTTTAAAAGTTTTCAAACCAAACATTCCTCAAGGATTCTGCTGAAGGCCAACAAATTTTATGTCCAATAATGGCAATCAAGTATCCCAGGATTTGAATTGAGCCTAAACAAACAAGTATTCAATAGCACTGGCTTGGAACAATTTTATATCCCCACACTTAAAAAATATGACTCTTCCAAAATGAACAGTCCATGAAATCTGCCAGCTTTAACTGAGATAAAGAATCTGGTTTAAAAAATCTCTGCTCTAAAACTGTATTAATAGAGTTCTGGATTGCTTTGTTTTGTCTGAGAACATAATACATAAAGACAGAAGACATTTTTTCCTGACTATTCTCTTTCCATTTTATAACTTCAACAAAAGATCATTTTAGACTTAACACCTAATACTATACAATTTATTGTGAAGAAGCAATTAGATACTTATAACCCTCTGCATGGGAAAAAAAAAGTGACATTTTTTAAAAAATTAAATGAATCAGTGAAGGAAGAAATTCACAGAAACCCCAAATAACACAGTAATGGGGAACCACAGAGATAAACAATCAGCAAAAACAGATTTCATAATGAAAGTATTTTCCAACCCCAGTGATTTTTAGTGTGTAATGGATAAATGGGATAAAAAAGCAATGAAACAGGTATACTGGGTCCCACCCAACAATTATAAGCACAACAGGTGGTCCCAGTTTCAAGCTGGGACTCCCCCAAGAATTGTGTCTTCAGTGCCACAAGGGAATGAGAAATAATACTGTGCCACAGTATTATTTAAGATTACATCTTGAATAATAAGATAATAATCCACAGGATTATTTAAGAAAACATCCCTAAACTATTTCTCAGTGCTGGAAGCAAAAGAGGAAATAAATCTCTTCTAAAATTCATAACTCTGAGCTGATGAGCCAAACTAGTACAAACTGTGACTTTAAAAAAAATCTCGATCAGGGAATTTAGTCCAAAGAGATCCCAAATTAACAGTGCCACCTTCTACCCCACAACTAGAAGAATTACAAAATTCACTCTGGAAGAAGATAAATTTAATCCACCTACAAATAATTCCTCAAGTTTCAAGAGATTTGACCTCAGTTTAAAAAGAAAAAAAAAAAAAAATCCCAGAAATTCACAAGGAAATAAAGTACCCTTAAAAAGAGCCAGCAGACTACAGCCATCAGAATCAGAAAGACATTAAAATATCAGAGCTACTGAACAGAAACTATTAACAAAAATACTTAGTATGTGCCAAGAAATAACAATGGCTTGACTATAAGAACAAAAACACTCTATAGAATATAAGCAGATTTTTTTTTTTTTTTTGCAGAACCGGAGATGAAACTGAGGCCCTTGCACTTGCCAGGGAAGCGCTTATTCCACTGAGCCATCTCCCGGGTCCTTAAGCAGATATTTTTAAAGAACCAAAAGGTTTTAAATATAAATTTCCATAGTTAAATGTAAAAATGAACAGTTGTGTCTAAAGAGTTAAAACAAGGTTAGATGGAGGCAGAGGAAGGGAAGGGAACTTGAAAAGAATTAAGATGCATTATGTACACATATCAACTTCCCCTGATGCATGTAATCATGTACTGTAAACATGCATTAATAAATGTAAAAATAGTTAAGATTAATATTGGGAAGTAATTTTTAAATCAATATTTTTATCAATCTAATGTAGCTAACTGAAGCTGAAGCTTTTTTTTTGTTTGGGTGGTACCAGGGATTGAACTCAGACCCTTGCGCTTGCGAGGCAAGCACTTATTCCACTGAGCTATCTCCCTGGCCCCTTGAAGCTTTATTTAAAAAGAAAATACTTACAAAAAAAGATTCCATGAGAACAGATCCACTACAAAGTGCTATAGAGACACCATATTATGCTAAAAGTAGCATTAAAGTAGGAAAGCTACAGGCTTGAGTCTAGTCCTGGCCAGGACACTGACAAGCAAGTAACCAGACAAAATGATTCTCTTAGTGGTTCAATTCCCAGGTACTCAAGGCAATCCAGACCAGTGCTGGAGGCAATCTGGAGCCACCAAAAAAAGAAAAAAAAAAAAAATTATTCTCTCTCTGGATCTGTTTCTCCAGATCTGAAGCCTCGATATCTATAATACCTTTCCTTCCCCCTGCCACATTTCCATCAGTGCATGATCCATCAGGTCCTCCCATTCAATTAAAACATTAAGGATAAGGGCCAGGGAGGTAGCTCAGTAGAATAAGGACTTGCCTGGCAAGCACAAGGTCCTGAGTTCAATCCCCAGTACCATAAAAAATAAATAAATAAATACAAATTAGGGATAAAATGTTGAATAGTCTCTTAGCTGCTGCAAATATGAAAAAGAAAATAATCTGGGAGATGGCTCTATTAAGTAATTTTTATATAATCAATTACAGAACACAAACAAATGGACCACTCCTCATTCTGCCATTATAAAATACATACAAATTACAGAAATGCAAAATGATAACCAGGAATGTTTTCAAGAAAAATAACTTATTTTGAAAATAACTTACTTCCTTAATTTAGAAATTTCCAGAAGCCAAGAGTATAGGTCCATGGCAAAGTATCTGCCAAGTGTGCACAAGGGCCTGAATTCAATGGTTAGCACCATGAACAACTAAACAAAAGGAGGAGGAAGAAAGGGGCTTGGTTCCTGGCCTAAAGCTAAAATATAATAAAACCATGATGCCTGTAAGATATGTCACTTTAAAAACTTAACTATGTTCAGTATATGCGGTTTATGAAACTACACATTCATTAAGAAATGAAAAGGATCAAAGTGCAAAATAATGAAAATCTACTACACTATCCAGAAAATGTACTTATCAGCATTCTTCCTGTTATACCAGATAAACTATTAGTTCTCATACAATAGAGCTTTTTGTTGCTATTGTTACTGTGCAATACAAATATGAGACAATTTAATACATTTTTCCAAGTTTTGTGTTTTAAAAGTCCATGTGTATCATTCCTATTCATAGTATTGAAAAGAGTCACTTGGGTCAGTACACAAAGAAGAACTGACAAATCAGGTAAGAAAAGCTTTCCGGAGGTGATAAAAGCAAATGACTTCGGTGAGCGAAGTACAGTTCTACAGCACAGGAAACAACCCACGTAAGGGTGCAAACATCACAAAGTGAATACAAGCATTTAAGAGATGAATCCAAAGTATAAAGATGATGTGAAAAGCTAGCAAACAATCAAAGAAGGATTAGCCTCCATATATACCTGTTCTAAAAAACTATATGCCCTGAAACTATCACAGTCAACAAAAATATGAAGAAACAAATCATATCTATACCATGTAAGTTTTATCCTAGGGCCTACTGCATTGATACTAATTTCATGAAAATAATACTATTTCAATATATTAGAATGGCAGCAAAGCAGTAAATATCTGAATATCTACCTTCTACCAAGACCAGTGCTAGTAGTTGCTGAATATAATTTTTGAATTGCAGCACCCATTAGTGGCTGAAGAGATCTATTTAGTGGATCACAACTACCATTTTCCTTTTCAATAAAATGGAATGCATTAGAGTACATCTTTCTAGGAAGAATAATAATGGTTGATGAAACACATGTTTCAATACACAGTGGTATCCTGATTCAATTAACTTAATTCTTTCTCTAAATATGGTTACAGAATTTATTCTGCAATTCTGGCTGCAAACAAATTGTTATTTATACCATGCATGTATTGGGTTTTGCTATTTCTTACTTTAAAATGAAATAAATGGTTTGTGAAATAGAAATTTCAAAATCATGACCCAGTTAGGAAGTAAGCATTGAATAGATGGCTCTCCGTGATGACATATATGTAAAAACACATTTGAAGATACAGAGATAAGAGAAAAAATGCCAAAATATGATAGAATGCACTATGCTGTGTAGCATATTGGACAAGAACAAGTGCTAGAGAATTGAAAAAGCCTCACAGGTGGAACTAAAACTGCCAGACTAGAGCTTTTCTTCAGTCCTGTATAACGCTAACCATTCAGGTTGGTGAAATGAAAGCCCAGAGTAGGGTGGCCTTTTGATCAGTGGGCCACATTCCCAAACTGGCTCTAACATAAACCACAGCATCACCTGCAGAAAACCACTTAGGTTCAGCTTTCTCATCAGCAGGGTGAGAGGGACCTGATTTATGGCATTCATTGCAAATCTAAACTGCCACTAAAGTTCAATCTCAAACAAGATTACTTGGCACCTCTGAACTACAAATGACTAATCCACAAAACAGCAAGCAGTACTCTCACTATGGCCAGTTTATTTTAAAAGAAAAAGAAGTAGGTATTCAGAACAGTTAATGACTGGCACAAACAGCACTAAGCAACCACTTCTTTGTCCTTCAACTATCCCAAATACAATTACCTACATATTACTCCTTTGGTCAGAGGAACCCATCAAAAAATTGTAATTCCCCAAGTTGCAATCCAATTTCAGGGACTGGGAAAGTATTTGTAGGTTCCACAGTGATCGGCACTCACCCTAATAATTCTGGTCTAGACCTTCAACAGTGGTGTCTTCTAGTTTTGACTATACAAAGTTAAAATGTTCTCCATTAAAAAGTAATCCAAATGATTTTTCAATGTATCTAGACTTAAAATTAGCACCACAGAGTATCAGAGAGTTCAAAAAGCTGTCTTAAAATAAGAAATCAGGGGCTGGGAGATGGCTCGGTGGAATAAGCGCTTCCCTGGCAAGTGCAAGGACCTAGTTTAATCCCTGCTTCCGCCAAAAAATAAAAAAATAAGAAATCAGTACAAAAAAAGCCACCTGTAGTAAGATGCAGTATGAAATGGTACCAGTGATACAGAATGGAGTGAGTAATAGCCACCAAGACTAATTGTCTTATCTCCCAGAGAAATAAAATGTGCAACCAATTACCAGGAACTAATAATCACTTTATTGAAGGGCTCTTGCCTCTGTTACTTTCTATCACAGGTCTTTAAAAAAAACCATTTAGTTAGGAAGAACGAGAAATATACATTTATTTTCTGGTGGTACATATTCATTTGTTTGTGTATATATTCCACCCTCCAGTGTACCCTTTATACCACCCTTAAAGTCTTCAGCCAATAGGAAAGATGTACAGCAAGTTTTCAAAGTTTTCAGGAGCAGATTTGTTCCCTGGAGAAATTACAAGCTCATTTTCTCCTTCAACCACCACCATAGAAGCACATATTTAACAAGTTAAACACACAAATTTCTCATGTACTCAATTCAGAGAAATCCAATTCTAAGCCAATTCACCAGCCAAATAATTTCAAATTTACCAAAACATCATTTATATAATCTTTTTTATCTAATAATAATATATGTAAACGTATTAGGTAATAGAAGATAAGCAATATGTAACATATGTGGCTGATAAAAACAACTAAATCAAAAACAAAAACTTGCAACCTCCCAAACATTGATATATCCACTAGAAATGCTCCCATCAGACAATATTTCAATTATTTGATTCAGCATCTTCAAAGAAGTTTAACTGAACAATTCAAGGCCAAATGTATTATACAGAGAAAATAAATAAATCTATAGAGAATTAAAGAAGATTTAGACTCACTTTAAATTTTTTACCTCTGTACTCTCGCCACCCACACCCCCAAAAAACACCGAAGTTTTGGTCCTCAAATGCCCACAATCAGACAATGAACTACGTAAAGAAAACCTTATTACTTCATCTATGTCAGAAAATAGTATCAGTGATCCTGGATTTATCAAGAATTATTTTCCCATTTAGCTTAACAAAAACACTGAAAAACAAAATGGTCAAAGCCATGACCCATACTGAAACAGTAACACTTTTAACAATATCCATGTACACAATACAATATTATAAAATTTTGCTCTTCTATTAATATCAAAAACCATTTATGAAAAATGTATAATCTCATGGGCTGATACATTTAAAACAAGTATATCTGAACTGTATTACTGGTACTATTTACCTAGAGCAAATATGATCAAGATTTTTTTTTTTTTTTGCAACAGTGGATATCAAATCCAAGGCCTTGTTTGTGCATGATAGGCAAGCACTCATAATTCTTATGACTTGTTCATGTCTGAAAATACAAGTCATAACAATTATTTCATCATTTTAAGTTCTTTCTGCTATATTTTGAGTTTCTACACTATATTTCACCAAGCTGTTATTCTACTCTGTAAAAATAAGGAGTACCTATACTGCTAAGCATATGCTGAGGATACCTGCCTGGGTAAGTGACTTGACTGATGGCACTCAATCAGAAAAGCTGTGCTCAGTACTTTTCCACTTACAAAAAACCAAGCCCTTCTATTTTCCCAAATCCTATGATATGATACAATGAATTACTTATAAAGTACCTCACACTACTGAGAAGAATGTCGTTATAAACCTAAAGGTATTATTAGGTTGAAATAAAACCAAAACTGGCAAGTTACTGACTGGTTTAGGTTACAGCACCTCATTTCATACTCCAGATTTCAGAGGCTAACTTCACCTCACTTGAATATAAAGTAAAATTATCATTAAACTTAAATACTGTTTTATCATTCTAACTATCCCATATCCTTCAATGAAATTAACTCAGAAAAAGTTTTTCATTCTTTTCTCTTTTTTTCTTTTCTTTGAGGACAGGGTCTCTCTGTGTAGTTCTGGCTGGGCTTGAACTCACTCTGTAGCCATCCTCTTGCCTCAACCTCCTGAATGGTGGAATTACAGCTGTGTGCCACCATGCCAAGCTCAAAAAGATTTTAATTCATACCACAATTTTTTAAAGTTAATTATGACACTTTCTGTATTGTTGAGAAAATGGGAATATTATATCACACTTGAGTAGAAAGAAGAGAATCATCACTGGCAGCTCTGTTTTTTTAGATATGAATTCCCTTGGCCTTATATGGCTATATCTTATTGTTTTTCCAGCTGTAAAACTATGAGAGAACTAAAACCAACTTTTAAGTTCTGCAGAAAGAAAAGTAACTTTGAGCAACCACACTGTCAATGTCCCAGAATGACAACATTACTTTAAAAGTACACAGCACTTTTGTGAATGAAGGGTGTCAGGGAAATTCTGTAAAAGGCTTCTCAAATTAATGTAGTTTCACTCTCCCCCACAATACCTCCACTGTTTTGGACAAAAGGAAGTGACTGTAGGTGGCACCAAATGTAGTCATACACTGTTTTGGTTTGTGTCTAGGTGCCCCCCCTAAAGCCTCATGTAGTCATGATGTGGACTTCTAGAGGCTGTGATTAAATCATGATCCAATGCTGGGATTATGGGTATGAGTGCTGCTGGGATTATGGGTGTGAGGGCTATTCCCACCCTGAAGCAGACAACCTGGATGCAGTATAAGGAAGGGACAGAGGCTTGCTCTCTGTTGCTGCTGCTCCTGTCTTTTTGTTCTTGCTACTTTCTGCTGCCATGAACTGCTGCCCTCTGTCACATGCTCTCTGCTTTGAAGCCAGCTGATTATGGACTGAAACTTCCAAAAACTGTGAGCTAAATAAACCTTTCCTTCCTTAATTTTGGCCATCAGGTATTTTGTCCCAGCAACAGGGAAAAATAACTGAGGCATATAGAAAACATAAACAAAGGTGGAGTGACATCATAGAAAATGACAAAATACAAAACTCAAGAGAATAAAGCTCACCAAAAACCTATCAGAATAAACTATTCTGAACTCTGGAACCTAAGCAGACATTAAACATCCACAGGAACAGATGAAGAAGGAAGAATGAGGAGTTATTGAATGGCTATTGAGCTTTTGTTTTGGGTAATGAAAAACACTGAAAATAATGGCTGCACAACATGGTGAGTGTAATTAATGCTGATAAATTGTACACTTAGAAATCAGCCAAACATCAGGGAAATTATTTATTTATTTACTTGGTACAGGGTCTCCCTACACAACTCTCATTCATAGTGATCCTCCTGTCTCAGCCTCCCCAGCACTGGGATTACAGGCATGCACCACCACACTGGTTTTGGTGACCATCATGGCACTCAGGCCATCACAGCATGTGGTACCAGGCACTGAACCCAGATCCTTGCATTTGCCAGGCAGGTGCTTAGACCACTGAGCTATCTCCTCAGCCTCTAAATGTCAGTTTTATTTGACAGACATACATACAATTATTTTATTTTTACCACAATTTAAAAAGAATACTTTCCCACCAGCTTAACTGCTGAAACTTCTTGGGCGAGTACCTATCTGTAAGGCTCAGTGTTAACGGTACCACACACCCAAAAGGACTGGTTTAATTCTAAATGCCACTGCTTTGTTTCAACAAATCATAAGTTTTAAACAAGCACATCAAAGAAGGTGAAAATGATTAAAACATTACATACATTTACAAGTCTGACAAAATGAAACCCATTAATCTGCATACCCAATATGCACTAATAAAACAAATGATCATCTATCCCACTGAAAATCAGTCATTAGAGTTAAGGAACAAAAACTGCCTACCATAGAAATAACAAGAGGCCAAGTACTGTGAAATATCACTGTGTGGAATATTCAAATATCTAAAGATTGTGTAAAATTCACTTTTAAAAATAAAAATAGAGCTTTGGAGATAGCTCAGTGGCTTGCCTGGAAAGCAGAAGGTTGCTAGTTCAATCCCCAGTACAGCAAAATAATTAAGAAACTGGGGGGGGGGGATATAATTGTAATACAGTTTGAGTAGAAATTTCAGAATGAAAGAAAAAAAAATCAATGTCAGTACTTGAGTCTGGGTTACATCATAAAGAAGAAAGGCAAGGCTTAGCAGCAAAGATAGTGCAGCTATGGCAGACAGGAGACCGTGAACAGTCATGGAACCACTACAGAGCCAGTGGCTGGACATACGAGAGTTTGTGGCCAAACTCTGCCACCACTTCACAAGCCACACACCTTGGGCAAATCACTTATCAGTCCTACTGCTTTAGAATATAATACAGAAAAACAAACTACCTATCTCAGAATGTTATGGATATTAAAGAATGCAAAAGCTCTCAAAACCTTAAGGCACTATGTAAAGGTAGCACTAGAAATATTAGACATGAAATTTTCCTAAGTGGACAGTTTTCCACAATGGTAAAATTCAAGCACACTTTGTTCATGAAGTTACTATGTAGTTAAATGGTAAAGATTCCAATTTTTAATCTGTGTAAAAGTCCAAAGCTAGCTCTCTGTTCTGTTGACAGTTATTATCTAGAATAAGCACTACACACCTTTCAAATGTTTTATATAAAATTGTATTTTGTAAGTACTGCACACAATCTAAAAATAATTCATATTGTGAAGAAAGCATAATATTTAAAAATCAAATTATTATTCCTTGCTCCCTCTTCCCTAGGACAACTGCATGAACAACTTTAGTTTTTAATGGTATTATCATAACTTTAACAGATTACATGCCTCAATCAACACCATAATTCTATGCTTTGCAAGATGAGAAACTGGCCTATGTCTGCTTCCCAGGCCACCTCCTCAGGTTTGTTAGGTATTAGTGGCTACAGTGATGTTGAAGGCTTTGAGTGGTTTAAATCTAAATAATAATTGCCAGTTTCATATACATAGTATCTAAAAAAATCTTTACAAAGTCACTACTCAAAAATCAATAGCATTTCTGTATACAAACAATTTACATACCAAGGGTAAAATTAGGGAAACCACATCTTTCACAATAATATAAAAAAAATTAAATACTCAGGAATCAATCTAACAAGGGAAGTAAAAGATTTAGTGAAAGTTACAGGATTCTGAAAAAAATTATCAAAGAGAATTTCAGAAAATGGAAAGATATTCTTTGTTCCTGGAAGAACAACATTGTGAAAATGATCATACTCTCAAAATTGTTATACAGATTCAATACAATCCCAATTAAATGCCATTAGTATACTTCACAGATCTAAAGAAAACATTCCTAAAATTTATCTGGAACCAGAAGAGACCTAGAAAGCACAAGCAATACTAGGCAACAAAGGAAATGCAGGACACATTACAATCCCTGACTTGAAATTATACTAAAAAGCTACTGTGATAAAAATCAGCATGGTAGGAGAAAAAACCTGGACCCAAGGATTAATGGAATGGATTAAAAGATGAAGACACAACTACAAACACACTCAATCACCTTATCTTTCGCAAAGGGGCCCAAACATGTTCACTGGAAAAAAAGCCTCTTTAATAAATGGTGCTGGAAAAACTGACTCCACATGCGGAAGACTAAAATTAGAGCCATGTTTATCACAATGCACTAAAATCAAAATGAATCAAAGATTTAAATATTAAAACAGAAATACTAAATCTACCAGAGGAGAAAGTAGATAGATGTTATGGTTTGTGTCTACTTGTCCCCCCAAAACCTCATGCAGTCATGGGGTGGCTTCCTAAGTTTGTGATTGATTCTTGATCCAATGCAAGATTATAGGTTTGAGTGCCCTGGGGCAGATACTCAGCATTACAATGTAAGGAGGGGAGAGAGGCTAGCTAGCTGCCTGAGCTGCTAACACTCACTCCTTTTGCTCTCTTCTCTCTGGTGCCATTATGAATGAATGTTCTCATCCCTATGCCACTCTGCCTTTGAGCCAGCTGAGTATGAACTGAAACCTCCAGTAATTATGAGCTAACTAAACCTTTCTTTCCCTAATTTTGAGTATTGGGTATTGTCTCAGTTATTCTTCTCTCATTGCTGGGACAAATACTGACAACCAAAATGAAGGAAGGAAAGGTTTATTTAGCTCACAGTTACTGGAGGTTTCAGTCCA
>NDGN011519396.1:253-12519 GCA_002564285.1 Tympanoctomys barrerae | reverse complement strand
AAAATTAAGTATTGCATGTAAAACCAAGAAGATAAAATCAGGAGATCTTCTGATCCACTCTTTAAAAAATATTTCATGAAGACCACTGCAAAAATGACTCCTCTAGCTTCAGTAAAATCCAAGTGTTTGCAGTATGACAACATAATAACAGTGCTAGGAAACACTCTCAGCAGACTGATCTACAATCAACCGGAAAAAGAAAAGCAACGTTTTGAAGAATTAATGAAACTATGCAACATATAAATTATCTTTCTATTGTTTAAGTTTCACAAATTAACAAATATGCTATTTACATGACAACACCATGAAGTGCTCCACTAAGGACAATAAAGGAAGCTTCTACTGCTCTGCCCCAACTACAAGGACACAGATAAAAGGGAACGATGATACAAAATAATTTGGAAAAATATGAACAAAATAATACAGAATATTAAAAGCCCCAGTTTTCCTCTTGCAAGCCCTCTGGGTTCACCATCTACCTCCTGGCAGGTCCTCAGAGCAGGAGGGAGTCTACGTCACCGTGCTTCAGAGGGATGCATTTCTTGCATGCAAGCAATTCCCTTGCCAATCCACACATACTCCTGACCTTGGTGCCCACATTAGCGGAACCTTTATTTTTCTGGAACTTACCATTCTAAAGCATATGTAGCTTATCCCTTTGGGGAAAGAGTCAATATTCTTTCACCAAACAAAACCAGAATTCACTAAGAGCCCAGTAACTTAATTCTATTTCCTCCCCTTATACCAAAAGTTACAGTTATAAAATTTAAGTTTTCTGGCTGAATAAGTTCTCCTTCTAGTCACTGTTTATTTTGCACATAACCCGGAAATGATTGTTGGCTGCAATTCTTGCGGTGCTACTAAAATATTTCTTTAACGTCTCCAGCTAATACTATGTGCATGGATAGGAGACTAAGGTAGAAGCTGAGTTTTTGCATTACTGTATCACACTAAGATGCACAAGGATGCTAAACTCGTCAGATCTTGGTGAATGCTGCATATATAACAAGAGCAAAGAGTTTGGGTTCCATCCTCATCCCAGACACAATTTCGCAACTGCTCTACATTTGATAAAATTTCCTAATTCAAATTCATCTTTGTTCCAAACCATAGAATTCCAGTTATAGTTCACATATTTTGGTAAGAAAGTAGAATACTGAGCTGCAAAAATATTTTCAATGAACTGTTTTTGTCAATAGGAAAAAGTGGAATTGAATAACTTTTAAGTATTCACATATTTGAATTTAAAAATCATATTTATTCTGAAGAATTACTTAGGAAAGGAAGTTTTGATTAATCTCACATTTTTTTTTAGTCTACACCTGTAAGAAATTCCAAGCTATTTCTGAAATAAAGGAATGGATTATAAAATTAATGTGAAGGCTTTTAATCAAGTTTTTTAAAAAAGAGACCAATATAAAATGTTATTTTTGAGCCTACAGTAAATCTGACAACAATTTTCTATAATGAACTCTCAAATTTTATAAACTTTAAGTTGAGAAAAGTAAGGTGTTTCTGAGACTCTAAAGTAAAAAAAAAAAATGGAACTACAGCACATATGTCTCAAGGAGTAATTTTGGATGCAAAGACCTGTTTCTTATGATAATTCCACATAGATGTTCAATAATTGCGCATGACTCTTAGTCTGTACAGTGAGTCATTTTACTAGACGCCATGCATGCACTTTATTGATGTCGAGCTCAGCGTGCCCATGCAGTGAGGGGAGCCCCAAAAAGGCAGCACAAGGTCTTGACTACTTCAAGTCTCCTGAATTTTGCATCAGTAGATTCCTGTTTAGCAGCGATATACTTCATTCATTAAGAAAAACACGGTAATTCATCCTACACATACTTGACCGTGGCTGCACTGTAGACCTTTTATAGAAATGACCTTTGTGAACTACATTCTAATAAGATCAAACAGCCAGACAACAAACCAGCAAATACATTAATTATACATTTAAGAAATCCTCTGAGGGAAACTAAAAAGCCTTCAAATCACAAGAATAACAGGAAAGAGAAGGAAGATCTCACGCTCACTGGGCAGACATTGCTTCTCTTGGTGAGAAGATGGAGCTGGGGACTAAAAGGTATGACGCCATCCATGGAAATGGGTTGAACAAAAAGCATATTTTATATAGTTTTAAGTAGGAAAATACTATATATTCAGACTTTGAGGTCCAAAGCTTCTGGACTTCTTTAAGGAAATTTTTAAAAATACGAAACAGTTGCATGAGCTGGAGATGAACGGGAATCTACTTTTAAGAATAATTCGTCAAAGGATACCTTATAAAGATGATGCCTTAAGTACATATTTTTAAATGACCTTTTTCATTCTAATTCAAAGCAATAGTTAATGAATTAGAAATGATAAAAGAAAAAATGGAAGGTGACTTTCATGCACATTCGTCTCTAGGCTTGTGGCTGTAGCTCAGTGCTAGGGCACCTGTTTAGTACGTGCAAGGCTTTGGGTTGAGTTCATGATGCAAGGCAAAACGTGTGCAAGTGAGAAAAATAAGAATGAAACTCAACAGTATCATTAATCAACTGGATATTATTGGACTTCTGTAGCCTACTTTATTCAATAGCAGCATAATATACACTCTTATCAAGCTCACAGGAAAAAATCCAGACACTACAAGACAAAAACACTATTAATTTTATATTGCTCATAAAAATAACCATTTACTACCTCCTATATAGATGAAAATACACCCAACAGAATATTAAATTCAATTAAACAATGTATGAAAATAATTATATGCCATGACAAAGAGTGACATGTCCCAGGCATGTAATGTTAACAACATTATAAAAATGAGTGTAATCTATCATATCAACAAGTTTATGTCACATGGTCACATCAAGAGCTACAGAAAAGTCATTTCATGAAGTCCAATAGTCATTCATGATGAAAACCTCTGAGTAAACTACAAACATGGAGGAACTTCCCTAATTTAACAAAGGTGCCTACAAAAAATAATCTACCATGAGAAACTTGAAACATTTTTACTGGAGATTAATTGTGAGAAACTTGAAACTTTCTTATTGAAAGCAGGAGCATGCTCCCTCTTACCTGCCTCTTATGAAGTTGAACTGAAATACTCACTACAATAGGAAAAAAGGGAGTAATGATTTAGATGATTAGATTAGAATAGAATAGATTAGGAAAAAAATAGGTCTTCCTTCACAGGTAATCTGAATATAGAAAATCTTAAATCATCAACAACAGAAAACCTCCAAAAAGTATTAATTATAGTGCTATTTCAAGATTTAAAGTTGATATACAAATGTCATTTGTGTATCTATAATGACATAATGGAATTTGAAATTATATGTGTAATACCATTTCTACTAACACTGCACAGAATTGAGATTTGTAGATATAAATGTAACAAAATATGTGCTAATCCAACATGAGGAGAGCTCCCAAATTCTGGTAGGTGAAACCAAGGAACTAAAAAGGATAACTTTTCCTTGTTCATACATGGGATGACTAAATATTTTCTAATATTAGTTCTTTCAAATTTAAGGTATAAACCCAATGAAATTCCAGTGAAAATACTAGCCAGTTATTTTTCTTACTCTTAAATTTATATGACTAGTCAAGAGATTCAGAATACTAATAAAATGTTGAAGAAGAAGAACAAAGTTGAAAAGCAGATACTAGCCAGTGTCAGGACTGCCTATAAAGGTTGAGCAATTAAGTTGAGGGAGTTTGATCAAGGGAAGAGTGTAGATAGGCCAGAAATGGAGTGATATAAATATAGTGAACTGATTTATGATAAAATTTACTAAAGAAATACAGTAAAACAGGGCAGTTTTCCACAAATGATACTGGAACAATCAGACATTCATATAGCCAAACAACAAAGATGAATCAAGGCATTGACTTCATAGCCTTCACAAAACTTAACTCAAAATGCACTATAGGATAAATATGAAGTGTAAAATAATAAAACTCTTCATAAGGTAATATAATAGAAACCCTAGATGATTAAATACAACCTCTAAGTGACAGTCCAGTCAGTAAATCTATAATAACTTACTTCATTAAAAGCTCGCACTTCTGCTCTTTGAAAGGCAATATCAAAGAGCAAAAAGACAAGCCACGTGCTGGGGAGTGATATTTTCAAAATATACATCAAGTGCTGCTATCCAAAATATACAAAGAATTCTCGAACTCAAAATATAAACACGCTTGGCCTCCAGCAAATAGAACTGGCTCTCTGGGAGGCTGCGAGGCTGGTATTCCCTGCCAGGTGGGTGTCACGATCACTGATAACAGCCTTCAGCCCAGAGCTTGCTATTGGCTTTCGGGAACCAGAAGCTGATAAAATGACAATATGCAGTGTCACTCAAAGACATCCTATAACATCAACCCAAGGCTTGCAGATTAATTATTTGTAATGTCTTAACTCCTTCCATTGAACCCCTAAAGCTCTTGGACTTTTTTTATGGTATCAGAACTCAAACTCAGCACATTGCACATGCCAGGCAGGCACTGTGCAGCTGAGCGGTACCCCCAGACCTCTTGCACTCTTCTTTTTTAATTTTAAAAAGAAAAAAACAAGGGGCTGGGGAGATGGCTCAGTGGAATAAGCGCTTCCCTGGCAAGCGCAAGGGCCTGAGTTCAATCCCCGGTTCCACCAAAAGAAAAAAACAAGCAGGCCTACATTTAGAGCCAGGGAGATGGCTCAGTGGAATGAGCGCTGCCCTGGCAAGTACAAGGGTCTGAGTTCAATCCCTGGTTCCGCCAAAACAAAAACAAACAAACAAAAAAACAAATAACAAGAACAAAGACAAAAACAAAGCACTATAAGACAATAAAAGTGGTACAGGATTTCAAAACAAGAACAGGAAATTGACCAAGGCTGTTACATTACATATTGTTCTCATCAAATGTGTTGCTCAGACTGCCGGAGAGGCATGTAAGACTGATCAAACATTGAGAACATCAACTCTTCCTTTCCCTAAACCTTGAATTTTTTTCTTTATGTGTTTTATTTTTTAAAATTTATTTTAAAGTGTAAACTAATAGATAAGACATTAGAAATGATGCACGTTTTTAAAAAAACAAGATGAAAGGAATTCAGCAGTGGTTGTTACACTGCATGTTGCTGTCCACAGGGGAGTTCCTCAGATTTCAGAGCCTAGTATAAAAGTGGGCAAAGTAAAAACTTTAAGCATTAACTGATACCTTCAAGAAACTGATAGAAATTAGTAATACAATAATCTTAGTTATTCTATGTACATACTTACATGATTTTTCCCTTTCCCCTTTTTTCCTACCTTTTCTCCTTTCCCTCATCTCAATTGTTTTTTCCTTATGTTCAGTTTTCTTCCCTTTTACTATATCTATTGTACATTTCAGATTTATTTATCGGGAGACAATATGATGCTTACACATGTGGGTCTGATTTATTTCACATATGAGTATAGCCTCTAGTTGCATCCCTTTATCCTCAAATTTATCTTTCTTTATAGCTGAGTAATAGTCCATTGTATAAAAATAGCATTTTTTATATCCATTCCTCAAGTGATAGTCATTTAGATTGTTTCTGAGATTTAGCTATGACAAATTATGCTGCAGAAAACGTGGGTGCACATAGATCACTGTGGTATGATGTTTTCAGTTCTTCTGGAAAATACCCAGGAGGTGACTAGCTGGGTTGAATGGGACTCCTAATGCCAGCCTTTTGAGGAGTCTCCACACTGAGGTTTATCGAGGTTGTGCCAGTCTACACTCTCACCAATGGGGAAGAAGGGTTCCTTTTGCCCCACAATCTCTCCAGTATTTAGTATTGGTTGATTTATTTATGATAGTCCATTCTTTCTGGAGTGAAATGGAATCTGAATGGTGTTTTAATTTGAATTTCTTGAATGACCAAAGCTGCGGAAATTTTTTTCATGTATTAATTTGCCATTTGTTTTCTTCCTCTGAGAAGTGTGCATTCACCTCAGATGCTCATTTTTGGATTGGGTCTTTCAATTTGGGGGGGGGGTCCCAATTTTTTAGTTCTTTATATAGAAGTCTTTTGTCTGAGTGACTGTTGGTTAAGATTTTGTTTCCCAGTTTGTAGGTTGTCTGTTCATCTAGTTGGTGATAGCTTTTGATGTGCAGAAATTTCTCAGTGAGATGAGATACCAGTTGTTGATTCTTCGAGTATTTCCCATTAAGTTTGGTTTTTATTCGTGAACTTTGCCTGTCTCTATGTCTTCACAATTTTTACCTACTTCCCCTTCCAGTAGATTTAGTGTTTTTGTTTTAAGGTTTAGGTCTTTAATCCATTTTGACTTTACTTTAGTGCATAGTGATAGACCTGGATCCAGTTTTAGTTTTTGGCCTGTGGAGAGCCAGTTTTTCCATCACCATTTGTTGAAGAGACTATATTTTTTCTAGTGAAACTTTTTAGTCCCTTTGTTAAAAATAAGGTGGTTGAGTGTGTTTGTAGTTGAGACTTCATCATCTTTTTAAAAAAATTTATGTATTTAGTACAGGGTCTTGCTATGCAACTCAGACTCATAGTGGTCCTCCTGTCTCAGCCGCCTCAGTGCTAGAATTACAGATGTGTACCACCATGCCTGGTTTCAGTGGCCCACTTGGTGGTCCCAGTGCAGGACCAGCATGACATGCAGTACCAGGGGGCAAACCTGGGTCCTTGCACTTGCCAGGCACTTAGACTGCTGAGCTATCACCATGGCCTTATCATCTTCTAATCTATTCCATTGATCCACAAGTCTGTTTGTTTCCAATGCCATGCTGATTTTTTCACAGTAGCTTTGTAGTATAATTTCAAGTCAGGAATTGTGATGCACCAGCCTTGCCTTTGTTGCTCAAGATTGCCTTTGCTATCCTAGGTCTTTTCTGGTTCCAAATGAGTATTAGGAATGTTTTCTCTAGGTCTGCTAGGTAATCTGATGGTATTTTCATAGGGATTCCATTAAATCTGTATAACAATTTTGAGAGTATGGCCATTTTCACAATGTTGGTTTTTCCTATCCAGGAACAAGTAATAGCTTTCTATTTTCTGAAGTCCTCTGTTACTTCTTTTTTCAAGGTTTTGTAATTTTCATTGTATAGATCTTTTACTTCCTCTGTTAGATTAATTTCAAGTAATTTTTGGATGCCATTATTAAGAATGTTGTTTCTCTAATTTTTCTCTCAGTGAGTTTATTGTTTGTATAGAAGAATAGTATTTTTGGTGCTAACTTTGTAAGCTGCTATGTTAATGAATTTGCTTATCAATTCTAGGAGTCTCGTGGTAGAGCTTTTTGGGTCTTTCCAGTAAAGTATCAGGTCATCTGTCAATAATGATATTTTAATTCCTTCTTTTCCAATTCTTATTCCTTTTATTTTTCTCTTTGCCTAATGGCTCTGGCTAATATTTCCAGAACCATATTGAATAGGAGTGGTGATCGTATACATCCTTGTCTTGTACCTAATTTTAGAGTAAAAGTTTTCAGTTTTTCTCCATTTAGAATGATGTTGGCTGTTGTTTTATCATAGATGGCTTTTATCAGAATGAGGTATAGACCATCTATTCCAATTTTCTGTGGAATATTTATCATGAATGAGAGTTGGACCTTTTCAAAAGCTTTTTCTGCATTTATTGAGATGATCATGTGGTTTTTGTTTATGGTTCTGTTGACATGGTGTATTACATTTTTAGGTTTACATGTGTTGAACCATCCTTGCATCCCTAGATGAATACCACCTGGCCATGGTGTATAATCTTCCAGATTATCTGTTGTATTCTATTTGCTAGTAATTTATTGAGGATTTTTGCATCTATCTTCACAAGAGACGTTGGGTTGGCTTATTATTCTCTTTTCTAGTTGGGTCTTTCTCTGGTCTTGGTATCAGTACAATGCTTGCCTTCAGAAGTGAATTTGGGAGCATTGCTTTCTTTTTAATTTCATTGAAGAGTTTGAGGAGTATTTGGATTAAATCTTCTCCAAATTTCTTGTAAAATTCTGTTTTGAATCCATTAGGACCTGGGCTTTTCCTTGTAGCTAAGTTTTTTTTTTTTTTAATTACATTTTCAATTTCATTGACTGATATTGGGTTATTTGGAACTTTTATATCGTCTTCATTAGTTTTGTTAATTTACATCCATCTAGAACTCTGTTCATTTCTTCTGTTTTCCATCCTGTGAGAGTAAAAATTTTTGAAGTAGGTATTGATGATCTTCCCAATTTCCACAGGATCTGTAAGTATTTCACCCTTTTCATTCCTTATTGCTTGAATTTGAGCTATTTTTCCTTTTTTTTTTTTTGATGAGGTTGGCTAGAAATTAATCAATTTTGTTTAATCTTTCAAAGAACCACTTTCTTGATTCTTTAATTCTTTATATTGCTGTCTTTGTCTAAATTAATTTTTACTTTATAATTTTACTTTATAATTTTATTATCTTTATAATTTTCTCTGGTCTTTGGGCCTTAGGCTTTTTCTAGAATCCTCAGATGCAACACTCGGGTATTTATTTATTCTTGCCTTGATTTTTTAATCTGTAAGTCAAGCACTATAAATTTTCTCCTGAGAGTTCTTTTCATTGCATCCCCCATATTCCAGTAAGTTGTATTTGAATTTTTGTTGGATTGTAGATGTTATTTAATGTCTTGTTTAATTTCATCTGTGACCCATTTGGTTGCTAAGGAGTATATTATTTAATTTCTATGTGTTTGTGGAGTTTTTGAGTTTCTTTTGCCATTAATTTCCAGTTTCATTGCACTGTGGTCTGATAATATACATGGGATAATTTCATTTTTCTTGCATTTACTTAAGCATGATATATGGACTAGTATGTGGTTTATTTTAGAGACTGTCCCATGTGAAGCTGAAAAGAATGTATATTCAGATGCTGTTGGGTAAAACACTGTGAATGTCCACTAAGTCCATTTGTGCAAAGGCTTGTTTCAGTTCTGCCACCTCTTTGCTCATTTTTTGTCTAGTTGACCTACTTCTTTGAGATAGTGGGATGCTAAGTTCCTCCATTAAGATTATGTGTTAATTGATACATTGTGTCAACTTGGCTGAATCAGCTCCATCTCATCGCAGAGGCCTGGCCCAACAGGTGAGCAGGGCCCAGGAATTGAGGAGGGCTTTCCTGCTGCCCTGCCCCGCTTTGGAGGAGAAGTCCCAGTCTTCAGTAGAGCTTGATCTTTGCAGCCACCCCACTTTGGAGGAGCTCCGATCTTCACTGTGGAGCGCTGGTCTTTGCAGTCAGCGCAGAAGGAAGAGAGAGGCTTGATGGGCGCCGCAGCTGCTGCTCCTCCTCTGCTCTTCATTGTTTTCTGCCGCATGAACTGCTGACGTTTGCCTTGGAGCCAGCGGAGTATGGACTGAACCCTCCAGTAACTGTGAGCTAAACCTTCCTTTACTTCATTTTGAGTATCAGGTATTTGTCCCAGCAAGGAGTAAAAAGTAACTAAGACAGATTGTTGTTGTTATTTGATTTTTCATGTCCTTTAGAGTTTGTTTTATATAGTTGGGAGCTCTCATATTTGGTGCATACGTACTTATGATTACTATGTCTTTCTCATGAAGCTTTCCCCTAACAAGTAGACAAGACAAGATAATCTTGCTTATCTCCTTTGATCACTCTTCATTTGAAGTTCATATAATCTGCAAACAGAATAGATACCCCTGATAGTATAAATATTTACTGAGTTCATGACACATGGCATATTGTTTTCCATTGTTTAACCTTTAGACTATCAATTTCCTTTTTGTTAAATATGTTTCTTGTATGCAGAATATTGTTAAATTTTGTTTCTTGATCCACTCTGCCAGATTATTTCTTTTAATTGGTGAATTGAGGTCATTTATATTGGTGGATATAATTGATATGTGTGGGCTCATTTTTGTGATGTTTTCCTGTTGTACACTGCCTACTCAGTACTCTTTTAGGGTTGTTGTGGTGGTCATGAATTTGTTTAGTTCTTTGTCAAGGGAGTATTTTACTTCTCCATTAATTTTGCTGTTTTATTTATATTTTATGAGCAGAATATATTTATTGAGAGAAAGAAAGTTCCTGTCCCGAGAGAGGGACGGGGGGGCAAACGAGTAGTTCCCCCCCCCCCGGAAGTTGTCTCTTGCAGGGACTTTTATAGAGGAAGACCATGTGGTGAGGTTTGCTACGTGACTTGCTTTCCCATTTGATACTGGATTTAATCAATTTTACCTGAGCAATGGTGCTTGTAATCTCATTGGTTGATCATAGTTTTGTCCCACCTCATGCCCAACTAAGCAAGTTCCCATGTCTTCTCCACCCCGTTAGACCTGCCTCTCCATTAATTTTGAAAGATAATTTTTCAGGCCATTTCAATCTGGGCTGGAAGTTGTTTTCTTTTAGGACTTGAAATACTACGTGCTCTTCTTGACCTAATGGTTTGTGCTGAGAAGTCTCCTGTGATCTGATGGGGTATCTCTTACAGGTGATCTCTCTCTTTTCTCTAACAGCTTTTAAGTTATTGTACCTTTGCTAAGTTTTTGAGACCATATATATCTGGGTGTACATTTATTTTGGTTGATCTATTTGGGGTTTTATGTGCCTTACTTTCTGTATGTCATATTCTTTCTTTTTGCTCAGGAAATATTCTGCTATCACGCATGCAAATATTCTTTTATGTCATTTGCATTGAACCCTTCTTCTCTTCCTCTTCTTCTTCCTCATTCTCCTGCTGCTGCTTCTTTTAAATTTGTACTGGGTATCAAACTCAAGACCTTGCCCTTGCCAGGTAGGCTTATGGCACTGAGTCAACTCCCTGGCAGCTCCTTCTTTTTCACTAACACCAATTAGTATTATATTGTTCATCTTTTCATCATCTTGTAACTGTTGAATTATTATTTTTTGTTTGCTTGATGCTTTGAAGAGATGTTTCCTATCCTGGTTCCTAGCTACAGCAACATCTTCAAGATCTGAAACTCTATCTTCAGTTTCATTCAAATGGTTTTGCCAACCTTTAAATTTTTAATTTCCTGGATATCTCTTTGAATCTGTTTGATGCGTTCTGTTTCTTTCTTATATTGCTCAAAGTTGCCATCACTTTTCTATACTCCTCTTTTTTTTCATCAATGCCTTCTTCAGATATGTTCAGCAATTCTTTCATTATAGTTACCTTTGTTCTTAGCCTGAGAGATTATTTTTGATCTGATTTCCTCTATACCTATCTGAAGTTGTTTTTCTACTACAGTTGCAAAATTCAGAGATTTTAGGTGTATGATTTCCAATTTCTCCTATGCTGATATCTCCTGGATTTGTTCTGGCTAGGCGGGGTCCTGAGATTGCATTTTTCTCCTTCATCCTGTCATTTTCTATTTTAGGAATAATGCTTTATTTTTATTTCTTTGATAATTCTTGTGAAATTTTGATAGTATGTAGCTATATCATTATTATCATAGCCACTCTAAGAATAATCTGTCCTTCAGGGGCGTCTTCTGTGGGTCAGAGATTTTTGGTGTATGTCTGTCCAGAGATCCTGCCTTCATATTGACTGAGGGTGTCACGTTGGTTTCTGTTTGGCACTGTCCTGCATCTTTCTGTGTAGGGCTTTGTAGGTCTGTGAGGTTATTAACCCAGTGCTTCCCAATGCTATTGTCCAAGAAAGAACAAATGGTTAAGACAGAAATTATATCCTAGTTACAGTAGTACAATTAGCAATAGTAATAGTATCAAGCAAAATTTAGAAATTGACAAACTTTGGTAACTAATGGTTTTCTACTTTAGACCATAGAGGCAAGGACTATCATTACACAACAAAACAGACCATAATTTGGGAATTTGTGTGCAAACTACTTCACCTGAGTATCTATCTCCCTCTTGTACTTCCTAACATTAAAAAAAAATCCTGGCAAAAAAGGCATTCATTCAATGAATTTGCAACCTTCATTTTATGTTCCTGAGCAGATTTCCAAAGCGGCTTATTTGCAATCCTCTTGTTTTGCATGACTCCTTTTAACCTGTCCTGTTGTGATCCTGTTCCCAAAGATCCTCAGAAATGCACAGTCACTGTGGCAATGAAGATGTAGGACACTGACCCTCCCCTGACCTCTCATGGACAGACTCAAACAAACTAATGGCTCTTCTCTGCTCTTCCCTTAATTAAAATGATGCCATCAACTAGAGCTTACTTTGCTTAATTTGTAGCCACAAAATTTTCAGAGCTGGTTTATTTCACTTATGAGTATATGTTCAAGTGGCCAGACACACATGTGTAAATATCGTATAGTTTCCCTAGTATAAGAACTCAAAAGAAGAAATA
>NDGN011519388.1:797-17545 GCA_002564285.1 Tympanoctomys barrerae | reverse complement strand
TTTTTTTTTTTTTTTTTTTTTTGCGGAACCAGGGATTGAACTCAGGCCCTTGAGCTTGCCGGGCAAGCATTTATTTCAAGTCTCTTAACAGGTATTTGGAAGGTCCTAGGTCAGGTTGGCCCCAGGCGCCTCTTATGCATTGTGTCCCGCATCGTCCTGCACAAGCACAGCTTCGCATGGGGTGGTGACCACACAGTAGTATGGTCTGTCTGTCTCGAATGGCCGGCATCTCCGTCTCTATCAGGGTGCCAGCATGAATCAAGGCAGGACGGGAGCAGCGTGGTGTGCGGACCCTGTTGACCCTGTTACCTGTGTCCACCAGGCCGCCTGCGGCCTTGAGCTCCAGTCCGTGAAAGAACTACTGTGTGTTCTCGGCCTGCCATCGCGCACTGGGGATTCTGCTGACCAGAATTGTATGTTTTTTACTTGGCCAGTGATCAAATTTAGATAGAGTCCCTCTCTCTTTAGTAACCTTTTTTGCACTAGAATACACCCACTAGCCAAAAGGATAGGGACCCCCATCACAGGTGTGCAGGCTCCGGTGCCTTCCTATTGAGCCCCGCCCCTCAGCTGACCCTAGTTCTGTGGCTCCCCCTCTGGCTGGTAGCTTCCCTTCATTAGTTTTCCCGCCTCAGTTTTTTGCATTCTACCTCTTCTACATTTAATTTGTAGCGTTTTGTATTATAATTTAAAAAGTAGAGTTAAGGATAACAATTCTGGCCTCAGGAAGCAAAATTCACTGTACTTTGCAACCAAAGCAGTACTATTCGTACTTTGCTTCTTAGCTTTGAGTAATCCTAGCTCATTATTATAATTACCTTGCATTGAAAATAAAGACGTGTGTCCAGGCATGTAGAAACAGAAAGAGGCATAGACACTGCTCTGAGGGATGCCCTGATTCTGTGCTTACTCTGTTGACAGAGAAGAGCCCAAGGCAGATGACCCAGACGGGCAGGCTCCCCACGGAACCTTGGCTGCCGGCCAGCACGTGTGCAGTGGAAATAAAGTGATCCAGAGATGTGTTTTAAGATTTTCTAGTAACCACGTTTAAAAAGTAGAGGTGACATTTATTTTAATAACCTACTTTATTCAACTAGATATGTTAAAAATATTGTCACTTCTACATGTAATTAATACATACATTGGAATATCTTACATCATTTTCGACTAAATCTTCAAAGTCTAGTTTGTATTTTATACCAAAATAAACTGCACCTGGGAGCTGGCCATACTTTAAGTGCTCAGTAGCCACTTTGGCTAAGGGTGATTTACTTATTGCATAACACAGATGCTTTGTACACACATATGCTCGTGCGTGTGTGTGTTTGTGCGCACGCGCACACGTGCGCACGCCCGTAGAAAAAGACAAAGTGAGGGCTTGGTGCTCCAGTGGTCAAGAGAGGCACTTTCAAGAGAGTGTTGACAGTTGAAGCATTAAAGCAGCCTCAGAGGGCCGTTCAGTCCAGGCGGAGTAAACATGTTTAACCCGAGATCAGCAGTGACCCGAGTCACAAGGTTAGCCAGTGGTGAGATGTTGGCAGCTGCCGAAAGAGCTTCAGCTTCAGCTTTTCCTCCTGTTACTGTGTAACTTGGACTGGAGCACAGCGAGTTCCTGCGTCTCCAACTATAAATAGACAAAAGACTAGATAGGGACCGGCTTGTAGAATCCAAGGCGGGTGCTAACCATGAAAATGCCTTTTCCAAGAGCATTCATAAATAAGGTGTGATGTCCTTAGAGCTGAAGAGCAACCCCGGAGCCCTGAAGCGTCTGAGACAAAACATCTTTCTCACATAAGTTGGTCATCATCTGCAAAAGGAGATTTAGGGCCTACACAGTGCAGAGTCCACCCTGACTGCTCTGTGGGGGCGGACTTTGGTCTTACATTTCATAGCCCTGGGGTTGTATCCAGTCTCCTCTGTTACACAGAATATGAGGGGAGTGGGCTTCTGTTGCCAGGGAGGAAGCCGAGGCAGGCAGCATGGAAGTTTGAGCTTTGGTCTTTTGGCCTCATGAAGGTACCTGTGTGTTGCAAAGCGTAAGCCTCACCGTGAACTCGGGTCAGTCTCACTTGTCCTCCTCATGCAGACTGGCAAGGGGAAACATGGAGAGCCTGGGCAATGACAAAGGTCCATGTACCACAGAGCAGCAGACTGTGCTTGGGCTCCAGCCCCATTGATGTAGCAGAGTCGGAGCATTCCTTTTGAGCTGTCAGTTCAACCCAGATGTATTGTGAGGTCCCTAAGAGGTGGTCTTTTGAGGTGGTCCCAGGCTTTCAGATTGATTGTGAAACAGGCAAAGTCCCCTCTTCCTTCACATTTGACACAGATAGAAGTGACAAAGATGAGGTGCACAGAGGTTAAGGACCTGCCTGAGGTACCCAGCGACTGAGTGGCAGAGCTAGACTCGGAGTTGAATGGCCCGGCTCGGAGCCACAGCGCCAGGAGCCTCCCTGGGTTTCTCAGAGACCAGCCTGGGAAAGGCCCCTGGTAGCACTAGGGTCAATGAAGGGCTGTTGCAGGCAAATGTGTTTCTGTGGAGCCATTGAAAACTCCCAGTTGTCTCAAAGTTCTCCCAGGAGTTTGCACCCCACACATGTTGGGGGAGGGCCTCCACGCAGGACTATCCTCTGTGTTAAGTGCTCAGCCCCTCTTTAAAACAGAATGTGAAGCGCGTCGTTCTGGGCAAGTTCTGTGTCAGAGAAAGCTGGCTCAGCACTTCTCATGGGCTGCACCCAGAGGATGAATCTCTCCAGCACAGGGGCGGGGACCACTGGCTCTGACCTCTGCCCCTCCCTGGCTCTTGGGCTAGATCTGCTCATTGAGGGTGCAGAGATGCTGATCTCGTGGCCCCTGAAAGCATCCTGGTTGGCCACGGAACCCAGCCCTGTTCCTCAGAGGAAGCTGATGCCTGGCGAGGGTGCTGAGCCTTTGGTCGGTGCAGCCGTCCCCAGGGAAGTGCAGTGCTGTTAATAGGGCCCAAGCTGCAAAATCCTCCCCAGGACTTCGGTGCCACCCTGCCAGTTGGGAACTGTGGTCTTGAATGTGGCACTTAAGCTTCTGAACATCTCTTTCTCTGTCTCCCTGACACATAGGTGTTTACAGGTAAGAGGCCTTCAGTGGCCACCTTCCCCCGGCTCCTCCTTTCCTAAAGATGAGTGTGATGACACCCTCGCTAGCCTGCTCAGATTCTTGGGAGAAGCAAATGCAAACATGAGGGGACGTTTTTATGAGCTGTTGTTAATGTCCTTGGATTTACCTCGTTGGTGTTTACAGAGGTGGCATCGGGTCCTGAGTGCCTGACACCTGTGGTAGAATGGCCCTTTCCTCTGTGTGAAGCTAAGGGCATATACCTAGGAAAGGCTTGAGTCCCAGGGCAGTGTGTCCCAGCCCGTGAGTTCTGCAGCCACTGCGCCCTTGAAGCTCTGGGCTGGGGATTACTTGTTGTGGCAGCACCCTGTACATTGCAGATGTTTAGCAGTGCTCCGGCCTCCTCCCATCCCCATGCGCTGATCAGAAAAGTCTCTAGATAGCGACAGACAGCCTTGTGCTCAGCTGAGAAGCACTGGCCTAGGGCTGCGTAGCTCGAGTCCGCGGGGACCCGTGTAATCTGGAGCTGGATACCTGGCAAAGGTGAGACCTGGCTGCAAGGCTGAGCAGCCGAGTCTAGCACGGAAAGGCTGCGTGGTTTCAGGTCTCTGCTGCTGCTGCTGCTGCTACTGCTGCTGCTGCTGCTGCTGCTGCTGCTGCTGCTGCTGCTGCTGCTGCTGTCGCTCCCCCAGGCAGCAGCGGGGAGCTGGCCACCCTCATAATCGCCTGTTGTCCCATTCCCCCGCATCTGTCCAATCCCCAAACACCCCTCAGAGCGTGTCGTTGAACACTGGCTGAGATCAAGGCACGGTGCAGGATCTTGTCCTGGGAAATGAGGGCAGGAAGAGGCTGCCCCTGAATCCAGTGAGGAGCCCGCGGCAGGAGGCGAACCGGAGGGCAGCACACAGTGAAGCCTCCGACCTCTCCTCGCGCCAGCCCTCGCAAGGGTTCTCTTCTCCTCTTGATGGTGCATTTTTATTTCACGCTGGCAGATCAGATGGTAGAGCACACAGAAGTGCCTCAGATTCTTCCCTTTATACATTTGACCTGGCTCAGTGTGTGGCCAAATGACATTAAGAAAGCTTCTGACATTCAGCCCTTCAGGGAATCCACCAAAGTTTTCCCAGTCCTCCCTGGCTGTGAAGCCCACGAAGTCCTTTCTGAGCTGGGAAGAATAAAGGTTCCACCCCTGCCCTGCACACGGGCTGGCACTGGCTGCTTGGCTGGGAATTTATCTCCTCCATCCGTTTGGGCGGGGTTCTCAGATCCGTGGCATCCTGTAATGCTAAGAGACTTGTTTAAAAATAAACTGCAAAGATTTCCTGCCTTAGAAGCGGTATTCTTCAGGGCTTAATGTGTTTCTGTACTTGAGGATTTGGCCCTTTGCACTGGAGACAGCAGCGTTGCTGGGGGGGGGGGTGCATGGCAGGTGTTGGCAGCAGGGGCGGCCCTGCGGGAGCCAAGCCTTTCGGCCGGAGACTCTGTCACCTGTGCCCAGGCAGTCTTAGAAAACCTGGGTCCTTTTGACCAGCAGGACACTGGAGACCTGTTGTTCTGTGGTTTGTGCTGTTTCATCACCCGATTCATTGATCAGTCTCTAGGCTGGACACAGGGCAGGTCTGGGCCAGGACGGATGTGCCTACTGGGGTTTGAATGTGGTTTCTGACTGTGTCTTGGTCCTCCGTGAAGTGGCGTTCAGAGGGGGTGACATTTAGGGGGCATTTGGGACCCAGAGCTGTGCCTTCTGGATGGTTTAATGCTTTTCTTGTGGCTATCATGAGAATTCAGCACCTTTTCTCCCGCCATGTAGAGTGGTGAAGAAAATAAAGTGGGGTCATCCGGAAGAGGGTACAGGGGGGGTACTGGCCAGGAGAGGCCCAGAAACCCAGGGGAAGGGCGAGCCCAGCAGAGGTGGTGACCTCGCTGTGCGTGCTCCCGCTGGTGCTCACGGTCCCTGTGTGCTGCCTGTCTGTCTGCGCCGTCCTGCTCACGCCGTCTTTCCTCCGGAAGACCACATCTGACTGCATTTGCTCCTCCTCTGTGACTGGGATTACTAACAACATTGGGGAAGCAGACAGGCCAGATTCTTTTGAGGTCGAGGTTTGAGTTAGGAGCTGATTGCCATAGAAGTTTAGCTGTCCCTGGCTCGTTGTGTCTGCTGGGAACCGGTCTTCCTCGGGCCCGCTCCAGTCGAACTGGAGACCAGCCAGCATTTGAGAGCAGCACTGGGGATGAGCCGTGTGCTGTTTCCAGCCCTTGAAATTCCAGCACGCTCTCTTGGTCTAGATTGTGAAGCCACCAGTCCTCTGACGGCAACCCTGTCCTGTGCTCACATGGCTTGACGTTTTGTGCCTGTCTGGAGTCATCCCCTACACTACCTACGTCCAGACTCCCTGCCCGTGCCCCGCCCCGTAGGGGGCAGCTCTGCTCCTGCGCTCAGCCGGGCCCAGGCCCTGCCCCGGCCAGGGAAGGAGGGCAGTGTCTGGCCTCTGGCCAGGCCTGCTGCAGGCTGCGCCTCGTCATGCTGCGTCCCTTCTTCCATCCTTCATCTTCTCCCACCAAGCTGACATGATTTCTTCTTCCATTCCTTGGAGAATCACTAAGTCAAGGACCTGCCCAGCAGAGACGCAGCCAGACTCAGAAAGCACGTAGTCAGCTCTCGGTGCCGTGGGTTCCCCCTCTAAGTGGAAGGTACTGGAGGAACATTCTGCTGGGTTCCGTGACTCAGGCCCTGAGTTTGCCACCTGAGGAGCTGCCCTCACACCCTGCAGGTGACGTCCTGTGTGGGCACTGCCACCTGCAGCACTTCAGCAGCCTCCTTTGCTATTTTGAAAAATTGGGCTATTTTCCCAGAAACCTGGATGTTGGCATTGGGGGTGCTGGCATTGGGAGCCCCACGCTGCGTCTCTGCGTGGAGGGGACAGGACTGGGGGCTGCGAGAGGCAGGAGCAGGGTGGATGGCAGTGACCACAGGGTGAGTGGCCAGGGCATCCACATCAGCAGAACCCACCCTGCGCATGTGTGCAGCCACCACAATGCTGCTGCGAATGTGCTGCTCTCTCTGGTAGGTGCAGTGTCTGCATTTAAACGTCACAGTGTTCCCACGAAGGCCTGACGAGACTAGGGTGTTGGAGCGGTATGCATTTTAGTGCCTTGCGTGGGTTCGGCCTGTTCATGTACCACTGGATGAGTCATCCTTCCAGGGTCATCGGGGTGGAGCTCAAGAGGGAGGCTGCTTGGTCCTCAGAGCTTTCAGGCACAGGGACGGAGTGGCCCTGCCCTCCAGTGTCCCCAAGCAAAGCTGTGGCCCTGTGCTGAGGTTCTGTGCCCCGTCAGGATGTGCCGGGATGACCCATGTGCTCCAGAGCAACCCCTCCTGTGCGTGCAAGCCGTCGCTTGTGTCTGCGACACTCACACCTGTGTCTCTCTTCTAGATCCTGCCTGGCCTGTACATCGGCAACTTCAAAGGTGAGTTCTTAATTATTGTGGTAAAACACAGAGGAGGCGGCATTTTCCGTCCTAGCCACGCTTAGGTGCGTAGCTCAGCAACACCAGGGACAGCCACTGCGGTGTAAGCATCGCCGCCGCTCACTTCCAGAGCTCTCGCCTCTTCCCTCACTGAAAGCTGTGCTGATGAGCGCCGCTCCTTAGTCCCCTGTCCCAGCCCCTGTGACTGTGCATCACACAGTGCTTGTCCTTGACCTGGGTCCTCCCTACCCCTCTTCAGACTTTGGGAATGTTCCCCTCACAGGACAGTGTGCAGCAGGCACATCAGCCACCCTGCGGCTCGTCTCATTCATCTGCCGCTTTATGTACTTCTAGTGATATAAACTTTCCGAAACCTACATTTTAGTTGCCTCTGATGCACGCGTGCTTGCTGCGTGCCGCGTTATTGACCTCTGGCTAGTTGTTGACTCTGCTTTTTGCTCACCCCCAGAGCATGTTGGATGGCGGGTGCCAGGCTCGTGCTTGGTCCCTGTATGAGCGACTTTCTGAGTCTGTAAATGGGGCGCTGGCTCCTCCTGGAGGGAGGAGCGGTGGTGCCTAGGACAAGCAGCGAGCGCTCACAAGTCCCCACGCCTCAGGGCTGGGAGGAGCCTTGCCCGGCACAACCAGCCGGCTTGTCCAGCTCTCCTCCTTCCCCGGCAAGCTGGGACATGAGCAGACTCTACACCGCCTGTCTGTTTCTGGCTGTGGGTGGCTCTGTGAGTTCACGTGCACTTCGCCAGAGCAGACAGCCCTGGCCGTTTCTCTGCCTGGATCGCAATTGCCTTGGTCGCCATCCCATCCTGGGCCTCGAAGGGAGTTGCGCAGGCCCCGGGCCACTAGGCACACCTAGGACATGTTAGAAGCTAGCGCTGGAGTGCCTGCACAGGTGTGCTTGCTGGCTCCAGAAAGAGCTAGTGCTTTGTGCTGTGCTGGCTAAGCGCTGCTGCCAGAGTGGATAACTAAATATTTTGAAAATTGTTTAGTAAGCTGTCATTACCTACTTTCATGGGGTATGGGAACAGAGTTTAGGTATGTTTAAAAATTACATTTTTTAAATAAATGTCAACCAAATTTAGTACTCTGCCAGCAGCGTAGATTTACCCCACAGAAAGCTACCTTCTTTTAGAATGACATGTGGTCACAGCATTGGGGAAACATTTAAAACTTTGGGCCAAGCCCTGTGCTTGTCCTCTAAGTTCTCAGCAGCATGGGAGTGCCTCCTGGGTCCTGGGGTTGCGCTCTGGCTTCACCTGCCAGGGTTCTGCTCTGAGCAGCCCATCCCCGCCCCCTGCTCGGACTCTGGGGGCTTTGTACTTGGCCTGAGGTATTTGGAGTTAGTCAGAGGCGCGGTTACTTGCTTTGATTCACTGTGTACTAAGCCTCTGGGACAGGGCTTGTCTAAATCAACAGCAAAGGTGCTGTGCACCGGCAAGGGGCTGCGAGCAGGGCCTCTGGGCCTCAGGCGCATGTCCTGGTGTCCTCCTCAGAACCCTAGGCACCCTGTGCCCGTGAGCCAGGCGAGTGCACGCAGCCGGGTTGCACAAGCTGGGCATGCAGGGGACAGTGGGGACAGTGACAGCCTCACGGGCCACAGTGGTGCCCGGTGCACGATGGCCGTGCTCCTATCTCTGCTCCGGCTCCCATCTGTGAAGTGGCTCCTGGTGGGCGTTGCGTCCTGGGAAGCTGGCTCCTTCTCCCGGACCCTGGAGCCAGCAGTCACCTGTGCTGCAGCGGGCACCTCACTCCGGCCTTGGGAGCGGAGCAGCCCTCTGGTGTCTGCGCTTGGTCTGGCCACATGTGAAGAGCACTGAAGCGCCACCCCGCCCCCGGCACCTCCCCCTCACTCGCCCCTTCCTTTAGTTCTCCCTCTTCCTGCCTTCCCTTCTTTTCCTTTTCCTCCCCTTGTACCCTCTTTCTTCTCTGCAGATTCCTTCCGCAGCAAGCTGCAGCTTCCTTTAGTTTTCCGCCGTGGCAGCGAATCACGTTGCTTTCCAGCACCTGGCGATATCTCGCCACAAACAAGCCCAGCTTCTAAGCCAGGTCTTCGCTGCACTGCTGCGCTTCTCAGGGGCAGCGCCCTGGATCCAGTGAGCAGCTGCACCCAGATGTGTGGGGGAGGGTCATGGACAAGGACAAGCGGCCCTGTCTAGGCAGGAGCACGCGCGGGCCCTACTGCTTCTGCACAGTTCAGGCCTAGGGATCGGGAGCCAGCACACGGGAGCCCTCGCCGTGTAAGGTCTTCACAGAAACCTTGAGTAGGAGTGCAGGAGGGCGCTCAGTCCTCTGCCCACTCAGAGAGAGCTCAGAGCTTTGGTGCGGTGTCTGCTGATGAGACGGGCGTGTTGGCCACCATGTGGATGACAGCTGCTGGCGGGTCTGCTATGGGCTGGGCCTGGGGAGCTGGTGCTGCCCGTTGGGTGCTGGGTGGAGGGCAGCCAGGGCTGAGTGTCTTCCCAGGAAGTGTGGATTTGAAAACATTCAGAGGTGAGGCAAGCCGAGCCTGTGCTCCCGCCTTGAGACTACATCTGATTTCCATGATAACAACGATCATGTTTCTGTTTGCTTTCTGTTGCTATCACAAAATGCCTGAGGCCGAGTGTGAAGAGGCTCACTTAATTCACGTTCTAGAGGACCTTGCATGACCTGAGCTCCTGGTAGGGACACAAGAAGGTCACCTGCAGAAGGGGCCCAGCACGTGAGGTGCTGCAGGCACATAGCCTGCTGTGGAGAGAACAGCCTCTCGCCACAGAGAGTGCATCTCCCAGAGGGCTGCACGCTGCGGCCTCACCGGCTTCCAGGGCTGCACCTTGAAGAACAAACCCCACACAAGCCACAGCACACACCCAGAACTAGCACGGCACGCCCGCCTGGTTGCTCTGAGCATGTGCTGAAGGACACTGCTCAGGGCAGCACGTTGGGCTGGCTCTCTTAGGTTGTCCCCATTTTGCAGGTGAGGAAAGTGAGGCATAGAAACTTTTGCTGCGTTTAACACCCGTGTCACGGCCAGGAGGGTCCGGCGGGGAGGAGTCAGCTCCAGCCCAGGCAGATTGGACCCCCTAGCGAGTACCTCAGAACTCTGGCACTGTCATCATCTGCAGCCCCTATGTGATGCTGACAGCGCGGTCACGTGTTCAGTGGCAGGGAGACCTAGAAGCGAGGTTGACACCTCCTGCCTGTTGGTGCTGACACTCTCGACTTGGGAGCAAGGGTGATGGGAAACGCTGGAATGTGGCCAGCTGGTGGGGGGCCGCCTGTGGAGATGGCCTCTGCCCACTTTGCCCCTGCCCTCCTGCCTCTGAAGACCCTGTGAGACAGAATGTCCCTGGAGGGCCCTCTTTTCTAGAGAAGTGTGTTGGCAGAACTCATTTTTAATGCTTGCTCCAGTACCCTTCAGTTAATTTTATTTGAGATGGTTCTGGGCTCTTGCCCAGCCACTCATTTCCTGTGGCCACGCTGGCCTCCCTGTGCCTTAGGACCTGTGGCATCCACACACTGGCGAGCTTAATTCCCCCTTCCCAGGGATGCACATGACTGTCACTTTGCTCTTTGAGGACAGTGTCTTCTAAGGGAGCCATGCACTATCCCAGTGTCGGACAGGACTTTAGGGGGACACTCACTGTGTCACTGCCCCTGTGGAGGGCAGCCGGTAGGGTAAACCGAGGCAGCAGAGGGCACGAGGCCAGGGGCAGAGTTGGCAGAGAGAAAAGTGTGGTCTGCAGTTACTAGCAAAGTGCCGACTGTCCTTTCTTCTTGGCCTTTCTATCAGAGAACAGTAGACCTAAGGTGTTTTTCCTTCTTATAAAAGTCACACAGGCTCATCAGGAAGACAAACAGAACAACTCAAACATGGCAGAAATGCATTAAAGAGAGTGCCTCTTCTCTGACCACCTCCGGGATGCTCTTGGCGGGTAGCCTCGCACCTGGACCTCTAGAAGCCTTCCCCTGTGAAGTCCAGCCCGTACCCTTTCATTGTTTTCATTCACTCAGACTTCTGTCTCAGCACATGAGGCCCCTGAGAGGTTTTCAGGCTTTGGCATCCCGGTACCGCTGGACGGGGTGCTGTTGGCACCACCAGGTCAGGGTCACTAGGTCTGGGCCCTTTTCTTTGTACATAGGGTGCCCGTCACCCCAGGGGTTCTGACTGAAATGTGGGTTCTGGGCTGGGGCTGCCACCTGGACCTGCACGTGCAGCTCTGCCTGGTGCGCACGAGGCCACGTTCTAGGAGGGAGTGCAGGGTCTGGCTCCTCAGTGCCACGGGGTGGGCTGGGATTCTGGGTGTGCGACAGGCCCCGCATGGTGTGCCCTGCTGTCCCTTGGAGAGCCCCACACTGAGCACCGCTGGGCAGCATTCTGTGCCCAGGACGAGCTGGCCTGAGCTGATGGGCTGTGGTGTGTAAGGGACATGCGGTGACTGTGGTGGCTCTCCCAGCGCCCGCCACTCACCCCAGAGTGCTCAGCAGTTTGATAGCCATTGCAGTGAAAGGCAGGGCGGCCCTGTGCTCAGCGTGAAGCTGTGTGTGCTCGAGGCCGTGCGTGGGGCCGCCTGCGCGGGCAGGGCAAGTCCACCCTGCGTGCTGCAGCTGGCTCTGTGAGAAGAGGAAAGGCAGCGGGCTGCCCACACTCGCTTCCCTTTCCTCCTAGTCCAGCGTCCTGTTGGTCTTGTGCGGAATCGAGTGGAGCGCTTCACCCCGAACCACGCATTACAAATCTTAGCCTGTCGTGAAATTGTATCTGGGGAGTAAAGACGTGAGGGTAGACAGCGGTGCTGGCTGCACACATCTGAAGCGTCACACGCTGTAAGGGGGTCAGCTTCATGGCATGTGTGTGAATTAGTCCCAGGAAAGTCTTACGGTGCAGTGAAGTGTCACTGTCACTCGGTATCCACTAGGTTGGCTCCAGGATCTCCCTTGGGTACCAAGCCTGATGCCTGCTCAGTCCCTCCTGTGGGCTTCCAGCGTGGGCTCTGTGCATGTCCTCCTCCGTTCTTTATTCTTTAGATTCTTTATATAGTTTACATTTTTATGTTTTAAATGTATCTCAGATTAAATTTTAAATCATCTCTAGATTATTTGTAGGATCTGGGTTAGTTCAGCTAGCTCTGTCCTGGCTTGGCTGGTCTGCATGGGGGTCTGTGGCAAGGAGCACGTCAAGGTGGGAGCGTGGGGAGAGGCTGCTGCTCGGCCTCCCGCAGCCAGGAAGCAAAGGCCTGGTTCCCTCCTCCCCATCAGGGCTCACCCGACTGGCCCATACTGCTCACCAGGCCCCATTTCTTCTGAGTTTCTCCTGTCCCCAAGAGTGCCAAGCTGGGAATAGATCCTTTACCTCATAGACTCTTGGGGGACATTTCAGATCCGCACTGAACACCCACTAATGGAAGCTCTTTGAGCTGATTCTGCACCCAGAAGTGGCCCTCGGCCTGTGTGACGGCTGCTGTGCACGTCAGAGTGAGAGGCCTGCGGTGGTTGGAGCGGCGGGGGCCGCCTTCCAGAGAGGCTGGAAGGCCTTTTCTTGTTTGGGCGAATATTCAGCATAGTGTCCTTGAAATACTGCTTCATCCGCAAGGCTTGCTAGAAGTGTAAATTCCTTGGTTCCAGAGTAGACTGGAACTGAACCGAAGCCCAGGAACTGACCTTCTAACACCGCCTCCCCAAAGCATGGCACTTGTTAAACCCTTAGAACTGAGCATAGGGAGAGTACTTAAGCCACGGTGACTCCAGCTCTTCAGTCAGTGTGCCAGGTCCCGTGAGTGTTTGTCCTCACGTTTTTTTGCACAGCGAGTTTACATTGTATTTATTATACAATCTAATATACTCGCTGTTGTCCTCTGCTTAGCCTTGAACCCTCAGCAGTCACTCAGCAGTCTCTGATGACATGGTAAGAAAGTTCTTGACTGTCGGTCTTTTTCACCCCGCGTGGTCCAACCAGGACCACGGGAGCGCCGAGCTCTCCCCCTTCCCAGTGGATCCCCGCATCGCATCGTAGACACAGAGTCCCAGTCAGGACACCACGTGCGCCGTCTTCCTTCTGCAGGCGGGAAGCATCTCTGACCTCCCGTGCTGATGGTTTCAGAGCTGTCGCTGCCTGGTGGGATCCCACCTGGGATTTCTGGGAAGGGTTCCACTTTCTTTTGCTGTGGAGTAACTATAGGCATGGTCACGTGGTCCTGCCCAGACCCGTCCCTGCCCCCGTGCATGACGTGATCAGGAAGTGCCGGGCAGGATCTTCTAGCTCCAGGAGTAAACAGATCTTTTGTGTTTGTTTTTCAACTTCTATTATGAAGCAGTAAGAGGTAGCAGCGTTTTTAAAGCTTTTTAGACATCTTTATTACTATACATCTCGTGTAAAAAAGACTGGCTGTGGCCCGGTAGCTGGCGCACACCGTAAAACGGCCTCACGGTGTCATTTCCTTTGAAAAGCAGCCGTCGTGATTCCAGCGTTGATTAATCCAAGTTCTGCTCAGTGCAATGTAACATGCCACATCACAGTCGCAGCAAGCTGAAGTAAATGCAAAGTACAGAAAAGCAGCAGCTCTGTCCCGTGGTCTGCAGGCTCTGGGTGTGGCCGATCGTGTAGCTTCAGGGCGAGTTCTGCAAGCCGTGTTGTCTTGTTTCCTGCCAAGACTTTGGGGGTAATTGCCTCACAGAGAATATTAAAATGTCCATCCCTGTCTCCGATGACAGATGCCAGAGATGTGGAACAGTTGAGCAAGAACAAGGTGACACACATTCTATCTGTCCATGATAGTGCCAGGCCCATGCTGGAGGTAAGAGAGCCCTGGGGGCGGGGGGTCTCTACTCTGCAGGGTGCGTGTGACCTCAGCCAGGGCAGCCTCGTGCTCTGGACGCCAGCGGCTGTTGTGAGCGTTCGGGCTCAGGCGCTGTCCTGTCTGCGCCACGCCTGGAGCCAGGTGCAGGCCTGCTCTTATCCCACCTGCTCTCTGCTGCCCTGCTCACTTGGGCTGCCTGGCCAGCTGCCGAAGACCAAGCTGCTGTCTCATCCTCCTGGGCATGAAGGACACCCAGAAGCTCCTGTGAGGGCTGAGGGTGTAGCTTAGGGGTACGGCACTTGCCTCGCCAGTGCAGGGGCAGGGGTTCAAACCCAGCAGTGAATAAGGGAAGAGGGAAAGACAGCAAGGCCATTTGCATTTGGATTTCGGCTGCCCCTTCCTGACTTCTCCACACAAGTTCTCGTCTCTGCCCTTGGCATCTGGGAGGAAATGCCAAGGGAAGGTACAGTGCCTCTGGGGCTTCTCCAGGCGCCCCAGGACAGAGACCATCGCGTAGACGCTGTGGTTGTGTCTGTTTTCAGGTTTTCAAGGTAAACAGGGTGTGCCTGCCTACACACTAATTCCAAAAACATCTTCGGTGTCCCCGATGGACGGTTGAGCCGTTGGCCAGGAGTGGCGTCTATTTCTGTCTCCTGCCCTTGACAGGCCAGGCTGCCTCCTTTTAGCAAACAGGGCACGTGTGGTTGTGGCTCGTGCGCACTTCTCTTCTGTAGGGAGGGTGCTGGGGAGGGAGGGGTGCCTCGTTCGGAAGGGAGTAACCCCGTCCAAGCTGCTTGTGTTCAGGTGTGCGTGTGATTTAAAAGGCAGGAGGAGATGATCTGCGCCTGGTGTGCGAGGGGCGGGGACTCGCACTTCCTCCTGTTGCTCCGGCTCGCTGTGTTGTGCTCAGGTCCTAGGATTTATGTTGCAGCGTGATTGTAGAGGAAAGGATTAGAACATTCCTTTTTTAAAAAGCCCAACTGGGGAGCGGGGAGCTGGCTCAGTGGAATAAGCAATAAGTGCTTCCCTGGCAAGCGCAAGGGCCTGAGTTCAATCCCTGGTTCTGAAAATTAAAAAAAAAAGAAAACAACAAAAAAAACAACTGTTCCTTTGAAAATAGTTACTTCATTTTTCAAATCTATTAATGATAGTTTGTATTTACGATGTAAGCAAGCTATAGCCAAGTTAAACTGCAAAACTGGCCATGACTGACTTCCCCTAAAATCACAAGATGAGGCCTGAGGTTTCCTTTATTTTAATAAATTACATAGACAGCCCTTCCAGCCGACCCTCCAAGCCTGCCTCATGACTTTCTCCTCCGTTTAGTGGGGTCTGAACGTCCTCACAGCGTGACCTCTGCCTCCTTGCAGGAGTGTGGAATGCTAGAAGTGAGGACAGTGCCTGGCTGCTCTCCACTCCCTCCTCCCCTGCACCAGGAAACGCGTGTAGCGCGGAGAGCAGACGAGATTGTAGCCAGGCACAGAGGCCGCTGTCCGCTTTAAATCTCACTGCTGGGGACAGACTGTGCCCCAGATGTAGTTTACTGTCGTTCCCTACATGTAGCTAACTTCTGCCTTGAAAAGGAGGGCTTGGGAGGAGGGAGGAAGAGAAGAGTATGGGGTGGAGACGGACAGAAGAGAGAGAGCAAGGGAGGGAGGAAGAGGAGGGCAGGCTGGGAAGGACGGGACACGAGCGGACTAGCCATGCCGGCGGCCTTTGCTTGGGGACGGCCGTTGTACTTTTGGGTGCTGTTATTGCCGCTGCTTGGTCGCAGGCTTTCACTGGGATTCACTTGGTAAGAGCGGTATTCCAACTTCATGGGGTACCATAGTTTAGTGCGGCCTCTCATTTCATTCCTTTTTAATTTCACGGCTAATTTATCAACAGATTCTTACAATTTTCTTTAAACAATAGCTTCTTTGACAGCATGTATGGGAAAAAGAGGCACCAAAAGGTACAGTACTTGAGTTGATGCATCTGCAGTAGTTAACTAACCGCAACCCCAAAAGTGTCTGGGTTTTGTGTAGTAGATTTTTATGTGAAAATTAAGTTCCAGAAGCCGTGACCTCACCCAGCTTAAAATGCGTCCAGGAAATTCTGCATGGAGTCAGGAGGGAATGAATGCATGAATTTGATTATCCGTGAGCTCCATGCCGCATTGGCCTTTGTCCTTTTGGGGCAGTAGAGATGGGGGTGAGAGGAAGGCTGTGGGGTTCACAGGCTGAGCTGATCCCGACTGGTGAGGAGCTCACATTGAGGGTGGAGGAAGAGGGTGGACAAGGACAGAGCAGGACCTCTTCTTTTTTAGCTCTTCAAAGCCAGGCCTGCTCATTGAAGGGCTCCCAAGTTGCTCTGGGCAGCTCTGATTTGATGAGGTGATTCTGTCCAGAATCGAAGGATGTTAGCCCTGCTCCAAGAGAGCAGCAGCTCTGGGAGCCCTGCTGCGGGGAAGCCAGTAGTGAGCACCACGCTGTGGATGCTGCCTTGGGTCATCGCCAAGAGGCAGCTCAGTGGGCTTCCTGTACTGAGGCACTTAGCATCGATTAGCAAGGGCTTCTGGGATCTTTAGGCCTGCTTTTATCGTGAGGGAGGCCAAATACGAGAGTGTAGTCATGTTGAATGTGGTTGCCAGAATTGTGGGCAGAGATTGGGGGGTTGAGAATTCTCAGGGGCCGGCCATTGAGCAGTGGGAATAGGTGATGATGCTTTGGAAAAACAAATTTAGGAGCCTGAGCGTACTGTGGACGCCTCTGGAAATCTGAGTTATGTCCAGGGAATAGCGATTAGCGAGCTTGGCAATGCAGTGACAGGTTGACGGTCCTGAGCGAGGATCCGCCAGCGTGTGCCCCCCCGCCAGCTGCCGCCTGCGGAGCCGTGTCTGTGTCCTGAGGGAAGAGAACGGGTGTGTCCTCAGGTCCTGGGGTGGCAGGGCCTGGCCCGCCCCGCGTGCTCACGGGGAGCCAGAGTCTGGTGTTTGTCCAGTGCGTGTGACAGGGTTCCTATCCTCAGGGCAGAAGATGAGGCAGAGGGCCCACAGAGCGCCAGGACCGCCAGGCACGGACTTCTTGGCAGAGCATCTGAGCACTAGGCCTTCCAGTGTGAGGACTCTGGAGTGTGGCAGGAACACGGGAGCCTTCACATTTGTGGTCAACCCTAAACTCATGTCTGGATTCTAAGGAGCTCTCACTCCATTTCTGTGCCTGCTGCCATTTATTTTCAGTGCTGGGAGTCAGACCTAGGACCTCACGTATGCTGGCAAGTGCTCTGCCAGTGAGCCACATTCCAGCCCTGCCTGCTGTCTGTTGTCTGACCTAGAAAGCCCATCAGAATAGGGCCCTCAGGGGGGCCGGGGAGATGGCTCAGTGGAATAAGCGCTTCCCTGGCAGGCACAAAGGCCTGAGTTCA
>NDGN011519386.1:0-11293 GCA_002564285.1 Tympanoctomys barrerae | reverse complement strand
AGGAAGGAGAGATAGAGAAAAGGAAAGAAAGAGGAAGGAAAGAGAGAGAAAAAGAAAGAAAGAGGAAAAGGAAGGAAGGAAGGAGAAAAAGGAAAGGAAGGAAAAGAAAGGAAAGAAAAGGAAAGGAAAGGAAGGGGGGGCAAAATAATCTACACCATTATGTAGAAAACTTGGCAAAATCATTATAGTGCTACCCCTTGTCCTGGCAGGGACAATACGATGTGAGTATAATTTGCAAAGTTCTCTCCACCCTGCTCCACCCCCACCATCCCTCAGAAAAATAGGGAGCAAAGACTATGATTTCCATCCTGATCTCCACGGTAGTTCCTTATGATCTTTGTAGTTGAGATATTGTCATTTGAGGCAAAGAAATCCTTCCCAGAGTTCATTTACTAAAGCTTACTCTCCTTGGGTACCACATCTTAACATCAGTGCGATGTCACCAGCTGGAAGCCCTGTCTGTCCTTCCTCACTCACCCTAACCATCCCCAGCCGTGGAGATTTCAGAGATGATGGGGGCATTTTGTGCATAAACTGTCTCTTTTCCTTACGTTACATACTAGGTTTGACCAAAACCACCACCCTCAAAAGAATGCAAGACAAGCACCTGATGGCTGTAATTGACTGGTTCTAAAATCAAACCTTCCTATAGCACCAAGAGTTTCTTCCTTTCAAATTAACAAGTGGCATTGCTTTTGAAAACAACTGCAAAAAGCAGTTACTGAAATGTTGTAAGCCTTGCTGGTTGTACGAAAATATTCCCTCCCAGTAGCTTCAGGGAATGCAGCTTATTTGGGGTGTAGATTCATTTAAACTGCATTACATTATTATGGAAACATCTTGCATTTTGCTTAAATGATATTCTTTGTATTTTGGAGTTGCCAATTACTCCTGGATTCAGAGTCATGAGAGAAGTGGCTTTGCTCAATTGTGTGCGATCCTGATGCTATAGCCAAACTGAACTAGGAAAGTGCAGTGGATTCTCAGTCAGCCGGCAGCATGGAGTCGTTAGGAAACCGCATCGCTAGGTTGTGCTCAGGCGGAAATGTTCTCCTTCCGAGACGTCTTCTGAACGTCCAGCAGTGCTCAGCATTTGTTCTGTCCTCCTGAGCCCTTGGAAGGGTACATTTCCCTCACTGTCTTGCCTACTTTCTTACTTTCTCACTCTGTACCCCTCTCGGGGCTGAGCAAGTGCCCTGTAACATCAGTGTGGATCTGTCTTCACTCAGTCTAGGGTCCCACCGGGGGCGCTTGCCTCCTCTGAGCCTGAGCCTGGAGGCTCTGCCTTCCTTTGAAATGTTCCCCCTTCGCTACCTCCAACTTCTTCTCATGACCCATGCTTGCCCAGGAGGAGCATTGTGACCAACAGTGACCTCATCTCCCATCAGCTGGTGAGGACACCATTAGCAAGGTGCCAGGCTGTTTCACCACAGGAGAGGGGGAGGGATGAAGACATAGTGAAGGGGCAGACTGCTGATCATGAGTCAGGAGCAAGGCTTTGTAAAGCAACCAATCAGAGACTTCAGCTTTGACTTCCTGATTTCCTTGGCTGGCTGGGGAGCATGCCTGGGGATCCTAGGCAGTTGTCCCTGCTGTCCCGGAGCTAGGGGCCACCTGACTGTTTCAGGAGACTTGGCAAGTCTAAATGTGTCTTCACAAGGACTGCCTGTAAGTCCTGAATCTGCTTTAAAACTCCTGTGCTTCTTGCTCAGTGACTCAGCCTACTGCAATTGGAAGTCAAGACCCTTAGAGGTTGCTGACCATCCAATCTCTTATTAACTGACTACAAGTGTTGGAGGTTCCTCTTTTCTTTCTTTTGCTTTGTTTGGTTTGTTTTTCAATGCCACCATCAGGTCTCCAAAGAATGAGGATCAAATAAGTGTCTAGGTTTCAAAAATATTCCACTTGTGACCTCTCTGCCATCCCCCTCTCTCTGTATAGAGACGTGAAGACCAGGAAGCATCGTGTTTAGTATCGAGACTGAAGCTACTCTCTGCTCTAAGAGAATCATATTTTCAGGGGTTCAGCTCATTCTTCCTGATAAAGAACAGTATCCTATTTGTGAACTAGAGTGTAGGCTGTACAAATAAAGATGCGACAGTAATGGAACTCCAAAACAACGTCAGCACAACCTACTCCATGGAAGAGGACTGCTGAGAGCTCTTAGCAGCGCCCTCCTATTTGCACCTGGGACACTGTCAACTCCTGTCAGTGGCATTCAGAGTTAGTGAGTGTATTGACGTATGGAGCTAAGGAACCGTTAGTGACTGCCGGGAGGAGTGCATGTATTCCCTGACTTCCCATTTCTGTTGTCTTTCTACATTCTTCTCCCCCCCCCAAAAAAATGACCATTACAGAAGAGTTCTCTCTGTGTCACTAAGTACTACCTGCACAAGAATAGGTGACCACAGAATATAGAAGTCACAACTGTATTAGATCCTAAATTTTACCTCATCTGAAACTTATATTTAACTTTTAAGTGATGCGATTAATTAATACACCATGTTTTTCTTGATGAATTACCCACAGTGCCAAGCAAGAACAGAAGTACGTCAGTGATGCTCAGCCATGGCCTACTGATAAGCGTTCACTCGGGCATCTGTAGGGAAGGATTGCTCTGTGTATGTCAGTGATGCTCAGCCATGGCCTATTGATAAGCGTTCACTCAGGGCATCTGTAGGGAAGGATTGCTCTGTGAACATTTTGTTTCCTGGTCAGCTTCAGAGATGGATTCCTATTCGGAAGGACAGAGTAGTCTTTGGGCTGAGGCTTATACAGGAACTGAGATCACTTCTCAGACTCCTTGTAAACAATTGGCTTCAATTCTCTTTACATGTATACATGCTTTGCCAGAATTTCTAGAAAAGGAATGTATAGCATTCTTTAAATGAAAGGAAAATCGGCCTGAGGTTTTCCTTTAGAATTAGATTTATGAATTTGTTTTATCTTTTCCTTTTTTGAATTTGTTCTATTAATATACTTTTAAAGTAGAATTAAATCACTGTGAAAGCAATGTGAATTAAATTCTGCCCATGAATATTTGTTCCTACTATTTCCAATCCTGCAATAGGCAGCAACAAGCTTTTCTGTGAATTGTACAGCAGGATTCAAGTGTACAGCCTACATGTCCCTATCTGGCTTAGAGTTACGAAATGAAGGTATGTAATGAACAAGGTGCAAAAGTGGAAATCCCCCTAAAAGGTTACTGTTTTTGTCCAAATGATGGAAGAAAATAGATTTCTCTGTTAAAGCCAAAAATTTTTTTTTTTTGTATTGATTCCTATTTAAGCTATTGTGATTGTGTATGGCACTGGAATGCTCTTTATTGTAAACTGCACCAGGCATACACAGATGGGCAGTCCAATAAGATGGCCACTGGGACATGTGGCTGTGTAACTTAAAATTAATTCAAACTAAACACATGCTACAATTAGTTACTCAGCTGACTAGCCGCGCACATTTCAAGTGCTAAGTAGGCCTGTCTGTCCGGCAGCTGGCGTAGTGGAATGCGCCCTTGCAGAACCTGTCCTAAGAAATAGCAAGCCTATGGGTCTTGCTACTGCACATGTGCCTCAATAATGTGTCTGCACCCCAGGAACCCGCTTTGATATAGAGTAATTTTTTAAACAGACAAATTTAGAATGTATTTTTAAAGTTGCACTTTAGCATAGAGTGAACAGTATCACTTATACTAGTAAAGAATGTGTAAAGTTTTATTGCTTTTCTTTTTCCATGTTAAAAAAAAAAAAGTCAGCGGGAAAACTTCACCAGGATCCTTCAGTCAATTTCACGATATTAGAAAGAATTCTGACTTGGCCACCATTACTTGCCGAAATGTCTGAATCTAGTGTGACACTTCTCAAAACATCTGCCCTTCTGAGGCCCATGACGAAAGCATGAGACTTGGTTAGCAGCGTTGCTAGCACTTCAAGACTAGAAAATTCAATAGGCTACAAGAGAAAGGCTCTGCCTAAGCTCACCAGAGTTGGCCTGAGATATAGGCCATTCCAATAATTAAATGTCAGGATAAATACTGATTTATTATTGATTGAAGTTGGTAAACTACTAAATTATGAACTAAATTAGCCACTTCAGTTAGTGTTTACTTGATTAAAATTATTATTTGGTAATGGAATCATTAATGTATTCTAAGGTGATTATTAATGTTATATACCCAAGGCATTGATTGCCACAGTCCTTGCAGTGTGTATGGCATTAGCTCCGCCTCCTTCCTCTGGCTCCTCCCCATTGTCGTCCTTAGGTTCATATTTCCTTGATTCTATTAAACTTGTCCGTGGGGGATGGCTACTGTCACAGGGCCTGAATCAGTACCAAAGCCCCAGAGAAGATCAACAGTGTTGTGAAGGCAGTGATCTTTCATGAGCCTCTGAGGAGCTGGCTGCAAAGGTTTTTTTTTTAAATTTTTTGTATTAATTTTATTGAGAAAGAAGTAGCAATGGGACAGTTTCATCCTTAGGAATGGTTTTCAGAAATGCTGTTGGTGGCTTTTCCATAAGGCCACAGCCATCGGGGAGCCCCAGTAGAGCTCTGAATAAAAAAGTCTGTGGCTCAGTCCAGGGTCACAGAGCAGCAGCATCTGCCCAAGGGGGCTATTAGAAGTGACACCCCAGGCCCACTTGGGGCCTCCTGAGCCAGTCTTCTCTACCAGTGGTTTGCAGCTTTAGGGAACACCAGGTCCCTGGAAAGCTTGTCCCAATCCTGGGACCCTATCCCCAAGGTTCTTCTCAGTTTGAAACAGGGTGACCCTGTTGTTGGGCTTGGGCATCTCTCTGAAACCACTGCTCCAGAAAGAACTGTTCTTAAACTTTCCCCAAACTTGGTTGCACATTGCAAAAGCCCATCTTGAAAGATTCTGAATTGGATGGCTACACTATGCAATAAGTGTTGAGTTGAGACAGACAACAAAGAATACAAAAATACAGTGATAGTTCTGGGCATCTATAGCTAGATAGAGATATAGATAGATATAGGTATAGATATAGATGCTATATAGGGAGAGGTGAGGATACAGGTAAGGAAAGGTATAGGTAACTAGCTTCGAGATTCCCAAGCTGTTTCATGCTCAGAACTCTGCTGGCCACGAGCTCCAAGCTTCTCCAAATGGCGCTGGACCATGTCCCTGAGGCTTAGGGAGAACACACGGGCTCTGCCAAGCCTCTTCGCCATTCTCCAAACACAAAAGCCCTCATTGCCAAAGCCTTTGGGCCAGCTTTATTAATCACACATTCCTTCATTCCCCAACAAAAATTCCCATAGTTTCAGCTGTTCTGATTGCTGGAGACATTTCGCTGGGCAAAATCATGGAGATTGCATTTTGTCTTCACTCCTACTGCTAAGCTCAGAATAACTGCAGTGTGGACTAAAGAACTAAACTCATTTATTAAAAAAAAAAAATATATATATATATATATATCCTAAATACATACAATACAAAGAAATAAACACACACACACACACACACACACACACACACATCCCGCACCGAACATGTCTTTCCACAAATCTTGTGCCGCGCTGCTGGGAGTGGAGGATTTTGGTGTCCCTCACTGAATGCTCCAGGGGAGGCGCAGGCATCCCAGCAGCAGCCTGCAATGCTGTCTCTGTGCCCTTCCAAGTGCCTGCCTCTCTTGGGAATGGCAGTCCGCAGACAGGAGTGAGCCACTGGAGCCCTTTCCTGGGGCCACCTGCAGCCTCTCCCCCCAGTCCTGCTGGCCCTCTCTCCTTTCCCCTGGGCCGCAACCCCGCTTTCTACACCTCTCTTTCCAGTGTCTCTCCTTCTGGGTATAGTCTTGTCCACTTTTCATAGCAGCGGGTTCTCAGAAACCTTTCTCCTCCCAGGGAAAGCCTGGAAGATCCCAGACCTCCTGGAAATAGCTGACAATGTAGTGTTTTCATTCGCATGCAAATTTGTCTCTGGAAGAGATTCAAGGAAAGCGCCTTCCCCTCCAACTGTCTTTCCAGCTCCACCCCAGCCCTGGCTGTGCTTTGTGTTAACTGCCTTTCAGTTGGAAGACCCAGCTGCAGGGGCTCTGAGCGGCAACCTAGAGAGAGGAGGCAGCCACGCTGAAAGATCCGGAGCTCAGGGCTAAAACCTAGAAAAGGAGTCATTTTGGACTGTTCTGACTCCTCTGGAATTGTGTTAAGATCTTAAAGCCCAAGCCTCCTCCTTCTGGCTCTCCCCTCCCCCTTTCGCTCTGTTTAATATTTCTTCTCTCTGAAGAAGCTACAACAAACTAACGGTGGAATAAATTCTAAGTCCGATTATTCCTGATGTCCTCCAGATAAGTATGCGCCCTGACCAGTTGGCCGGGTGGAAAGTATGTCCGAGAAAATGACAGGGGGTGGATATTTAAGGCCTGATTTTTTCCATGGAAACAGACGGAGAGTGCCTGGAGGGGAATGACGGTCCCCTGCGGCGTGACCTTTGGCGGGCTTTCTGGGTGTAGTTAATGCAGTGCCCCTGCCAACCCACTATCACCCCAGCACTGTGCGCAAGCACCTGTCTCCTGGGCAAGACGTGACTCTCCTGCCGCCAGCCTCTTTGCTAGTTAGGCTTTCTCTCTGCTGGCAAAAGAAAGAACTGGCCTGGGAAGATTAAGGGGCGTGGGCTCTGGTCTCCATCCCCGCGCTCCGTAGTCTTCCCGCCTTCGGCTTCCCCTAGGCTAAGCGCGCGTGTTCTCTCCTCTCCCGGGCACAGGGCACGACCAGCCGGGCCGGGCACCTGGCGGGGACTGAGCCCGCACCCCCGCCGCCGCCGCCGCCGCGGGAGCCCTTCGCGCCCAGCCTGGGCAGCGCCTTCCACCTGCCCGACGCGCCGCCCGCCGCCGCGCTCTACTACTCCAGCTCCACGCTGCCCGCGCCCCCGCGCGGGGGATCCCCGCTCGCCGCGCCCCAGGGCGGGTCGCCCACCAAGCTGCAGCGCGGAGGCTCTGCCCCCGAGGGCGCCGCCTACGCCGCGCCCCGCGGCTCCTCGCCCAAGCAGTCGCCCAGCCGCCTGGCCAAGTCCTACAGCACCAGCTCGCCCATCAACATCGTCGTGTCCTCAGCCGGCCTGTCCCCGATCCGCGTGACCTCGCCTCCCACCGTGCAGTCCACCATCTCCTCCTCGCCCATCCACCAGCTGAGCTCGACCATCGGCACCTACGCCACGCTGTCGCCCACCAAGCGCCTGGTCCACGCGTCCGAGCAGTACAGCAAGCACTCGCAGGAGCTGTATGCCACAGCCACCCTCCAGCGGCCGGGCAGCCTGGCAGGTAAAGGGCGCCGCCACCTGGTGCGGCTCGCCTGGGTGCGTGGTGTGGTGGGGAGCGCTGGCCCGTCCACGGAAAGCTGGGGCTGGGCCCGGGCTGGGCCAGTTTGCAGAATTTACAGGCTGTTGGTGGTGCCAGGGATTCCCTGCAATGACTGTCACCTTAGCTCTCCCAAACGTGGCTGTAGGCCTCTGCTCACCGGTACTCTTCCTCACCACGCCCCTCTCTCCCCAGTCTGAAGAGGAGTAGCGAAAACTCACGCAGACTTGTTGATTATATCCAGAGAAAGGCAACACAAGTAACAATTGCCTTACTTAGGCCATCACCTTTACTCCCTAAACATGAGATATCAGAGAAAGTGAGGAATTCTCGAGATCAGGTATTTGACTTATACAGGCTACAGGGGTCCTGGAAAAGTAGCTCACTCCCTTGAATTCCTTCAGTGCTTTAAGATAGGGAGGGAGAGGCTGATGCATACTTTTCTCTGCCAGCTTAGAAGGGGGCACATTTCTGTGATGGTGCCCAGGGCAGCTGAGAAATCCTTGCTCTTGGCATCACATGCTTACCTCAAATTAGACACCATGACTGAAAGACCACCTGCATCTACTGAAACACCTGAGGCGTGACCAGGATTTATTGCCCATTCTTGACCCTGTGGAAGTATTTGACAGTTGTGTCCCTCTGCTAACAGATGCTATGCTGCTGTTTCCTTCCTTGACACACATAGATGACTGTAAAGATAAAGAATATGGAAAAGAAACTTGTTGCAGGCCCCAGCAGGTGGCCAGGGGTGTCTTCACTTCAGCACAGTGACTGGGTGTGAAAGTCTGGTTTACCAGGATGTGGGCTGCCCAAAAAGTGATGCTAGGTGTGTGTGCTAAACTGAAAATCATCTCCTGCCTCCCTGCCTCTTCAAGGCATGGAGAATTTTGGAAACAGTTATCAGTGCCTACTTTTGTGCCAGGACCAGAGCATCTATCATGTGGAGAGCCGGAAGCAACAAGCTAGTTGGAAGTGCATCATGGGAAACACACACCAAGATTTGGTGATGTAAATTGTTAGATGGTGCCAAGGAGCACAGCTGTGGGGGCATGGAGAGGAACTGAGGCGGCGGAGTCCAGCTTCACTGTGCACCTACCTGGGGGAGGAGTCTGGAGTCTTTGCTTCCAACTCTTCCTCCTCTGGTTCTATATGGTACAGATTCCACAATACCCTTCAGTGAGAAAAGGGGGCTAAATATATGGGGCCCAAAGGAGAGAGTGTAGGTGCAGGAGTAGAGTACACAGAGGAGCCCAGCAAGGGGATCAGTAAGCCAGCAAGGGGATCAGGGGTGAATAAAAATTGCTTGTGTCCTAGTGCATGCAGTGGATGTTTCAGAGGAATTGGGGGATGTGTGCAGGGGTGTGTGCCTGTGTGTGTCTGCATGTATGCTACACTGTTACACACCTACAGCTGGTTGGTGTTTCAGTTACTATTCTCTCATCGCTGAGACAAAATACCCAACCTCCAAAATGAAAAGGTAGAATCTTGATTTAAATCAGTTTGTAGAGGTTTCAGTCCATAAGGAGCTTGCTCTAAGGCAGGCTTGTAGTGTGGCAGACAGACATCACAAAGAAGAAAGTTTGTGGTGGGCAGAAGGCAGCAAAGCAACAAGGGGCCACCGCAGCTCTCGCTGCCCCTTCGAACTCATCCAGGGCGCTTAGAGCAGGTAGCACCCCCACCACAGCCCTTGCACCCTTGAGTCTAGCTCTGCACCCTGAAGCAATCCCAGCATTACACACGCTAGATCCAGCCACTTTGAAAAAGCCCCACTGAGGACACAATGAGGCTTTGAAGGGACATCTAGACACAAGCTACAACATTTGCTTAAAGGTAAAGAAGCTTCTTTTAACCAGAAAGAGAAATCCACTTGAGCAGCACATCCCCTTAGGCCTTCGCTTTCCTCCACGTTTGCATCTGTTCCTCAAATTGTTGCTGGCAGTATTTGATTTTACTACCTGGTAAGAGAAAGCCAAACTCAATATGCTTTTGAAGAATCTTAATTTTCGAGCTGCGATGGATACCTTTAATGTTTAATATATTTGTTTAACATGCATGCTTTTAAATATTCATTTAAACTTTTTTTTTCACAAATTGCTTCTGGTATTTTTGCGCTTGAGGTTATTCTATCATGGTGTGTCAACACTTGGTTGCCATAAGATTATATGCTCCATTTAACAATCTGTGACTCGGCAGAACAGGAGAGGTGCCGTAGGATTTGTGAGCTCAGGAGTCTCGGCGCTTTTGGACTCCACGCTCAGTTCCCTGCCCTTGATACCACTGCAGGCATCGCAATCCTCCAAGCCCTGGCTTGCTTGTAGACAGAGCAAGTTTGAAACAAGACTGAAAAGTGGCTTTCAGATTTAAAGGGTTTTGAAAGACCTACCACCGATGGCTAGGAAGTATGAGCACAGCAGAGCCACTTCCCTTCCTAATCAACTCTCTTCATCATTTATTTTGTGTTTCTTATGCACTGCTGCTGACCTAGGCCCTAGAGATAGGATACCAATTGTAATCTCTGTCTTTGTTTCAAATCAAAAGGATTAAAAAAAAATCATCAAAGTAAACACTTCTAGCAGCAAGGTGGTGCAAGCCTAAATCCCATCTACTCAGGAGCCTGAGGCAAGAGCTCAAATTCAAGGCCAGGCGGAGCAACTTAATATGACCCTATCTCCAAATGAAATTAAAACTCTGGTAAGCAGCAGCCTAGGATGAGAGAGATCCTGTGTCAGTAATAATAATAATAATAATAATAATAATAATAATAATGCATTTGGTAAGGTGGCAAAGGAAAACCCTAAATAGAAGGTGTCTTTCCAGTTAGACGTGAAGAAGTGAGTAGGCTGGCCCCATGGGGAGCTGGACAGCGGGTGCTCTGGAAAGAAAGGAGCGCAAGCTCAGAAGCGTACGAAGAGCAGCCCTGGGGCTGCAGTCAAGGACACAGCAGCGCTGTGACGTCAGTGTGTTGGCCAGTGGGCTGGGGCTGGCAGTAGGTCAGGAGAGACCTGGAAGTTGGGTATCTGAGGGCTGGAGCAGAGAGTGGCCCAGGCTCGGGCGTACTCTGACTGCTGTGTCAACAACAGGCTTTCAGGAGCAAGGGTGAAAGCAGGAAGGGAAACTGGGTGTGAGGGTGATCATCAGGGCCCGAGGCCACTGACCTGGGGTGCGGAGGGTCACACTGGAGGTGACACAAAGCTATGCAATGCTGTGACTATCATAGATCCGGTGGGCTTCCCTCACGGACAGGTGGTGATGGCCAGAGAATGAGAACTGAGGACTCGACTGATCCTGCGGCCAGAATGGGCAGCTGTTGACTGAGATGAGGCTGGCTGCAGAGGGTGCTGGCTGGCTTTGGAGTAGTGGGGAAAACACGGGTTTTGGATGCATGTTGGTTGCCTGTCTCAATCCATGTGTGGGACTAGTAGAGCTAGGCATGTGCTCGAAGAAATTTTTCAAGGTTTTGTTTAGCTTCGAGCATTTTCAGAGCAGGCACATTCTGTCTGAGGAGTCTCATCGCCAGCTGCAGAGGTCAGGACATACACATCTGTGTTTTCCACCAAATCCTGCTGGTGGCCAAACTTGATGAAGGCTGCCCAGAGACCTCAGGCCTCTAGCTCTCTGAGAACACTGAAGTCCAGATGGAACCTAGAAAAGTTTAGTTTCTCATAGATGCAATCATCAGAGCCCAACGATCTCTCAGTAGTGTTCTTCTTTTGCTTTTGAATACTGCCTTTATCAGTGCACAGTGATGTCTGACTCGAAAGCCAGCTCTGTGGGGATTCTTTGCTCTCAATCAGATCAGTTCCATCCAGGGAGAAATGGAGGCAGGAATGAGAAAAGGTAGACAAGACAAAAGCTAGGCTAGGTGGTTGCTGGTCTGCCTGATGGACAAGACTAAGGCAATGCACAACAAAATGGGACTTTATACTTTTGCAAAGTTAGTAACACGTGACACAAGGTTGCCTAGCAACTAATAGCTGACC
>NDGN011519378.1:1233-20077 GCA_002564285.1 Tympanoctomys barrerae | reverse complement strand
TGAAAGAGAAAGAGAGAGGGGGGAGGGGAGGGGAAAAGAAAGGAGGAGAGGGGAGAAGGGGGGGAGGGAGAGACGGGAGGGGAGGAGAGGAAGGGGGCCAGGCAGCACCAGGTACCTGTGTTTGGAGAGAGAAAACCAGATGAGGAGACCTAGGAGGGTCTAGAGAATGGGTGCTCCTCAGCTTTAAAATGTGCTTTCCATGGGCTGAACACCTGCCCCTAGCACAGGAACTATGGAAAGGATGAAATTCTGCAGCAGTTGCTTCTTTCTCAAAAAGTCTAGACTTCATAAGCCAGGAAAGCCCCAGCCTCAAAAGCCTGGAGGTGCTGTTTCTGCAAGCCAGGTACACCCTGGACCCAGGAAGGATCCTCATGTCATTTCAGTCGCTGCAGTGAGACTGTCGACGAAGTGTGCCCTGCTAGTCACCAGCCTGGAGAAGCTCTTCCAGCCACCCTGACTGCTTCGCCAAGGGCCACTATTGGAAATGGCACTACCTACAGGATGTGCCATCTGAGGGCTTTGATTCTAGTGAGGGGAAGAAGATTTCTTACATAACAAAACTAAACACAACTATCTCTAGGAGGAAAGGCCTGGCCTTGGGTCTGCAGCCCGCAGAAGAAAGGGTTCGAGTTACTCCACAAGTCAGCTCTGGATTTTCCTTTCAGAAGAGAGAATGGCCCAGAATGCAAGCTTTGCATTTGAAAGCTTGCTTGCAAGGACTGGAAACTCTAAACCTGACGTTTCTGGCAACCTGGAGAGGATGGTCTAGGGGCTATGCGTGGGAGAGTGGTGGTGTAAGGAATTGGTGTGGGTGGCAGGCACTATAACTCCAGGTCACAGCAGAAACCAAGTGACCAGCCTGGTGTATCTGGTGTGCTTCTTGGCAGCTACCTTCAAGAGTGTCCCCAGGCAGGCATGGGCGTGACAAGAGGAAAATGAGTGTCCTCCAGTAAGCAGGGAATTATCCTGCCACATAAATGTCTAGAGACCAGGGAATGTGAGAAGCCTGCCTGGGACTGAAAGAGGGCCCTGGATGCACAGCCAGCCTGGGCTCTCCAGGGATCCCCATCACAGAGCTGCCCTTCGCTGGCCTTCGGGACACTGCTCCCTGCTGGCCACCTTCCAACCTTGGTGCTGGCCAGGGGAACAAAGGAAAGCACGGGAGAGCCGAAAGAGTCCAGGCAAGGTCTAAATTAACTGGCAGCACCCATTCTCCGGAGACTGCAGACCTCAACCATCGTCCTCGGCCGCCCTGTTCCCTCCAGGCTCCTCAGGACCTGCTCTGTAGCCCGTCCCCACTGGGCAGCACCGGATAAAAGGCAGAAGAGAAAGCAAACAGAATGAGAAACTTCTCTGAAACAAGAGGTTAGGGAAGAAGGAATAAAGGAATGGGGAATGGTGCAGGGGAGGATGGGAAAAGGGGGAAAGAAAAAGAGAGGAAGGAAAGAAGGAAGAATGAAGGGAGGGAGAGAAGAAGAAAAATAAAGAAAAGAGAAGGAAGGAAAGAAAAGAGAAAGGAAGAAAGGAAAGATGAAAGGAGAAGGAAAGATGGAAGAACAAAACAGAAACAGAAAACGGCAAGCGTCCTCCGGACCCACTTCTCTTTTCCTGGACTTGTGAGTGCCGGTCTTTGGGGCAGCGCAGCGGTCCACCGCAGGCGGCTGGTGGAGACGGGCTGGGGCTTGCCACGGAAGGCAAGGGAAGGGGTTGATCCTTGCAGAGGCTGTGAGGAGCCCAAGCTTCTGGGAGCCGCCCCAGTGCCTTCCCCGGGCGTGACTTGGTGAAGGTGAAGGCAGCGGCTGCCAACCCAGATCCCCAACACCCTTAAGATACAGGATGGCAGGAAGAGGGCTTCGCGCCCAATGCGAGTGCATCGGTCCGCCCAGTATGGGGCACAGCAGGAATAGAGCCGCATCCCCAGAGCCCGTGTGCCTCCCCTACCCCACGTGCGTCCCGGTGTCTGTGTGTCTCCGAGTGTGTCTCCGGGTGCAGGCGCCAGCCTGTCTACATGGGACCAGCTTGGGCTTGGAAGACTTCTTGTGCTGGAAGACGCCACCGCCTGTCTCTGCTCCCAGCCCCTGGACGTGAAGATCTACCGGGAGAGAGCTACCGGGAGCAGCAGGAACGGAAAGAGGGGGTGAATCCTGCAGAATGCCGGCCGAGTTGAAGGTGCTCGGTGCTCTGGAACCACTTCTCTTTCCCTGGACTTGTGGGAGCTGGGTCAGGGCATCCTGGTGGGTCGCAAAGGCAGGCTGCAGGTAGAGACCAGCCAGACATACCTTCTGGACAAATCCGCCCTCTAAGATCCAAAGCCCCGGGTTCCTCCAGGGAGCTGCCTAGTATGCCTCTGTTCTGTGTCCGCAGCAGACTAATGGTCGATTGATGACTCGGTGCAGGGTCTGCAGTGCCTGAGTGGGCTTCAGTGTGGCTGCAGGGTGTGGGCGTGTGTTTCTGGGTGTAGCTAGGGCTGGGTTGTGCAAGTGTAATCTTCTCCAAGGTGCAGCTGGTCACTCTGAACTGACCTGAACCACCTGGTGCCTCTGGATGCAAGGTGATGGTAGCTGTTACTGAGTGGGTTGGGGTTTCTCTGTGCCCTGGAGGAGAAAGACCAAGGCTGTGGAGTTCACAACTCTCCTTCCCAACCGGGAGGCTTTTCACAGACCAAGCCTAAATGACCCTAGAGGTGGGACGTGCTGGTTGCTCAGAGGATTCCACAAGGAGGCAGGCCACGGGTCGGGTCAGGCCTCCACCACCAGGAGTCTGTGATCCTCCCTTGGTCTCTGTGGGGCACATATAGCCGAGTTCCTTCTGGCTTCCTGCCTGACCCTGACACAGTCCTCTTTCGCCCCACAAGGGAAGCATTTGTACATGTTCTGTGTAGAAGAATTTACGTATGAAACTACAAAACTAGCATGCCCTCTGATTCCTTCTTCTTCCAGCACACAAGGACAAAGTCGGCAACCACAGCCTCAACCACTTCCTCCTCCCAGATAGCAGCCAGATCCTTCTCTGCCAGACAGGTCTTTCTGTTGGTGAGACAAACTAGATTTGGGAACTAAACTGGAGAGCTTGAATCCCAAGCTTCTCTCTTACTAAACACCAAGCACTGTATGTGTGTACGTTATTGTTCATATTGTGTCTTTATTTTCAGATCTCACTCTTTCCTAGTCCTTAGTTACCACTCCTACCCTCCCAATCTCCGGGCATCCAGACCCAGATCCATGTCCTGTGAGCTCTACTCTCTGCCTCTCTCTCCCAGGTTCCTCCCAGCTCCAGTTCTTGGATGAGACACCAAAGCCTGGACTCCTCTACCTCACTTTCAGGTCCTGAAATTTCCTGTTAAGAACATGGAGCCAGATAATCTCAGGCTGGGGACAGGAAAGTCACAGGAGTCAGCCACTACCAAAAAGAGTACAGAACTCTTCTGAGGCTCCTCAGTTCTTCTCCACCTTCCAAGGGTATCCGAGGCCAATCCTAGATTATAAACTAGATTGCATGGAGGCTGAGAGGAGTTTGGAGCAATCTAGGTGGACACTGATTTCCTAAGAATCAGGAAAAAGGAAAGGTCTAGGGCTACCTCCAGGTCGGGGATCTTCAGGCTGCGGTGACAGCTGTTATGCTAAAAGATGCCCCAAATCTCTCTGACCCTCGGTCTGAGGAGCCTGACTGGATACGCAGTGCAGAGCCCTTCTGTAGAGCTGAAGGATCCCAGTCTCAGCTGCAGGTTCACCTTTACATAGTAACCCCCAAAGGAGCTGAGGAGGGCCTTTGTGTCTCAAGGATTGAGCACCCTAAAATGCAGTGCTGGTTTCACCTGCTTCCACCTATGTTAAGGAGGAGGCCAGCTCTCCATTCAGAGCAGGTGGTCAGTCTCAGGGTGCCAAGCAGGAGCTCCTCTAGAGACCCTAAGCCTGGGCAGGAAAGCCAGGACAGCCCTAAACACCAAAAGACCCATCAGAGGAGCAAGTCTTGGCTTCCTGATTTCTGCCATTTACCAACTCAGAGCCAGAGCTGGCAGGCCCTCAGGGAGCCCTGATCACCAAGTCAGAAAGTGCTGAAAAAGTGGGACATGCCAATGCCCGGGGATTCCAGAGCCTTTTAGACCTGCACCATCTCCACTCACAAACCAACTCTTGACCGCGGTTTGGACTCAGGATAAAAACCTGCGAACACATTGGAGTCTCCACGAACTTAATGGAGAGCTGTGCCTGGGCTCGTTTACACTTCCTTTAGGCGGCCATGCTCCAAAGTTGGTGCAGTTCTTGAAGAAACAAGAAAAGAGTCAAAGTCATGAGGCGACGCAGTCCTCTAAATAAACACCATTTCCATGGTTTTAATAGGCAAAATAGGAAACCATTTTAATAACCAAAAAACAGAAACCAGTCTGAATAAAACTACAATAGACTAGGTTTTAATATTTTCATATCATAAGCAGGGTTTGAAATTGATCCCTTATTTTACATGAAATAAAAACAATTTCTGTTGCGGTAAATTTGATTTCAACACAGTTGAATCAGTAAAAACCAAAGCTCGTTTCTGATGCAGGACGAATATCCACAATATTTAAAACTGCAAGCACCATGCGGTTCATACAATCTTGTTATTACTGTTAATTTATCAACTAATACAAACTCAGAAATGCATCTGGCCAGCAGCGCCAGCAATTTCAAATGGGAACTAAAAAATATGCTTTAATTTTGGTATATTTTGTCAGTGCAACTTAAATCCTTTTACTGACCTGCAGAAAAAAAGTAATAATAAAGAAAAACACCCAGCTCTCCTGGATAACTACTATACAACTGAAGGAGGGGGGAAAGAAACACTGCCAATAACTTCTCCTGCCATCTCAAAAGCAGGGAAAGAAACATATACTGCTAAAGAGCACACTTGAAAGCTGCAATCACTTGCCAATGTTCGGTGTTTTGCTACGTCCTGAATGAGGCAGGTGGGTCAATGCAAGCTCTGGTCACGGACCAGTGTCAAGGATGCTAATGCTTTTCACCCCAGGAGGAGAATGGGGATCCTCAGAATTAATATCAGCCTGGCAAATTCCAAAGGGACCCTGGGGTGATTCTGAGTACAATAAAAAGCCCTAGAGATCTATTTTCCTTTCCTCTTATTAGACGTGTCAATTTGGCCAAGAAACTAGGCAGGGATTGGGGAAGAGGTGTGCAACTCCACAGCTGTCCTGTCCTTGTACTGCGCATCAAAGCCCACAAAACTGAAAACTAAACAGGAGGAAAGAGAGAGAGAGAGAGAGAGAGAGAGAGAGAGAGAGAGAGAGAGAACAAAACAGGAGAGGGACAGAAGAAATCTTGCCACTTCCAAGGTTACCCCAAGACAAAGTTTTTGTCTGATGCTAAATGTCTGGAACTTTCTCTCTCTCTCTTTCCCCCCTTTTTTGTAAACTTACAAAGAAAAGGGTCTAATAATAAACCCAAACAAAGACCCTCAGCTTGCTGCCACGTACTCCGTGCGGTTTGGTGGGGACAGGTATTTACAAACCAGCAGCCAGGGCTGAAACCCGGCTCACAGCCACTGGAGTTTCTCAACTGCGATCCCCTCTCACCCAAAGAAACAAGGGGGTTATGATTCATGGTCAACAACATGCTAAAGTTAAACAAGAAAATGGTACAAAATAGAAATTATTACCATACATGTCCAGCATGCAGGATTAATATTTTTAATGCAGATTTTCGTATTTTTCTATATAATCGAGCAGGCAATAAAACGGATGAGATTTGCGCGCTAGAACGTCCTAGCCGAGGACCGCGTCTCCCGGCTGAGAGCCAGTGTTCTCTGGACTCCAGATCCCGCAGGTCCATCTGTTCATCCCCTTCCGCTCAACCTGGCCTCGCGCCTGCCGGAGACGCCAGGGTCCCTCTCCTCTGCTCTCTTCCTAGAGTGGATAGAGCTCCGGACAGCGAAGCAGCAGCCGGCACTCTCAAAGTTCAGAAAAGCCAGCGTCTCCAGACTGCCTTGGCGACTCCTCGGTACTATGCTTCGCCGCCTTCCTGCCTGGAGAAAAGTTGATCCGGGACCTCCCACCCCCTTGTCTCTAAGGCTCCGCTCGAGTCTAGGAGGCGGTGGCTGGCGTGCGCTACTCTCGCCTTAGCCAAAGTCCCCTGCCTCCCGCGCTCCCGCCCGTCGCTCGCGGCCCGTGTGCCCTTCCTCCCTCTCGCTCAAGTCAAACAGGTCAAGGCTGGGGCCATGGCAGGGACAAGGTCCAGGGAAGTCCAGGACTGGGGACACGGGACAGGGAGTCCGGGCCGGGACAAGGGCGCGGGCTGGGACCCGCCGCGACTCACAGAAAGAACTCGGGAGAGGAGGGGCTGTCGCTGGTGGAGCCCGCCTCCCTGAAGCCGGAGTTGGCGAGTTTCTCGCACTTGACCTTGTAGGCGTCTCTCTCGCGGGCCAGCCGGGACACCTCCTGCTTAAGCTGCTCCACCTGCTGAATGAGCTGCGTCTTCTCATTCTCCAGGTGGTGTTTCTGCTGGACGCGTTTATACCTGCACGATTGGGCGTAGCCCCGGTTCTTCAGGGTCCGCCGCTTCTGCTTCAGGCGGATCACCTCGTCCTTGGTGAAGCCCCGCAGATGGCGGTTCAGCTCACGCACTGACATTGACACGAGCTGGTCGTCGGAGAAGCGGTCCTCCACGCTGCCGTTGCCGCCGGCCACCGTGGCCGCCGCCGCCGCGTGCGGACTTGGCCCGGGGTGGTTGTTGGACAGCTGTTGCGCGGGGCTGGTGGCGTTGGACGGCGGCGGCGGGGGCGACGCTTGGTGGTGATGGTGATGGTGCGGGTGCGCGTGGGGGCCCAGGTCCTCGTGGGCCACGCCGGCACCTGGGTACGCGTGGTGCGGATGAGGGTGGTGGTGATGGTGGTGGTGGTGGTGCGCGCCTCGGAAGCCGTCGAAGCTCTGCAGCGGCTGTGGCACTGGGTGCGCGCCAATGAGCGCCTCCACCGCATCCTCCGGCGTCAGGTTGAGCGCCTCGGGATTCATCGGCTGGTAGTTGCTCGCCATCCAGTACAGGTCCTCGAGGTGGGTCTTCTGTTCAGTCGGGCTGAAGCTGGGCGAAGAGGGAACCGAACTACATGGCGTGCTGAGCGGTGTGGACGACACGGAGCCGGCCGGCTGCAGGCGTGTGCAGGGTCGACCCGGACGCTCCGCACGACCCAGCGGCTCTTTCTTCACGTCGAACTTGAGCAGGTCGAAGTCGTTGACATACTCCATGGCCAGCGGGCTGGTGGGCAGCTCTGGCCCCATGCTCAGCTCCGCGGCCATCGCTGACGCGAGGCTCAGCCGCCGCTGCTGCCGGGGAAACTTTGCGGCCGGCCGAGGCGCGCCGAGCCAAGCGCGGGGGCGAAGAGCTGCAAGCAGGGGAGGCGGGGAGCTAAGGGCGCAGCGGGCCGGGGCCGCTGGCCAAGCCTTTGTCTGGGGACGCGGCGGCGCGCCGGAGAGTTCCGAGGCTGCCCGTGTTGCCCCAGAGCTCGGGGGCTGTGGCCGCACCGGGAGCGAGCCGGGCCTGACGGGCGGGGTGGAGAGGCGAACGAGGCGCGCGGTGGGCGGAGGGGAGGCGCGGGGCGGGCGCCCGCCACTCGCTCTCTGGCTCAGGGGCTCTCGCTCACAGCCGCTCGCAGCTCAGCGGTGCAGCTGTGCAGGAATCGCCGCCGCCGCTGCCTTTTATCGCCTTCCTGATGTCACTGGGGCGTGGGGGCCGGGGCGGCCCCGCGCGCTGGCCAATGGCTGCGCGGCCCCAGCGGCCCAGCGGCGCTGGGCGGGGCGCGCCTGACAGCTCCCCCGCCCCCCGCGTCAGCTGACAAGCGGCCGAACGGCCCAGGAGCCGCCGGGGACTGGCAGAGGACCGGAGCGGAGTGGGACGGGCGGCCTGGCCCAGCCCCCACACCCTCCAGGTCCGAGCCCCCGCGCGCTCGCCTTCCGCGCGCGCCACACCCCTGGGCCCAGAACTGCTTCCTCCACCACGTCTGCACGCGCTCCTCGCTCAGTGTCCCTTGCACTCCCACCCCCAGCACTGTCACCCCCAAGGAGGCTCCAAAGGAGCGCCGGAACGACGCCTCCTGGGCCCTTTGTTCCCTAGCGGTCCCCGCCCAGTGGGCGACGCTCTGTGTCCTCGCGGCTGCGGGCTGCGTGAATGCAAGCCGTGCGCGCCTGTGTTTCTGGAGGTCTGCGCGTGTTTGTGTTGGAGGAGGGAGGAGTCGGGGCTCCAGGAGTTGTGTTTAGACCCAACTCTCGATCTCGGTACCTTCCTTAGGCGAAGAGGGGTCGCTGGTCTCCTGGCCGGAGCAGTGGCCGACTTCTGAGATGAGACCCAGCTAGCTTTAGACCTCCACAGAGGAAACAATCGGCCCAGAGACACTGAATCCCTTCCCCCAGCCAGACGAACGCAGCCCCGAGCACTCCAAGGGTTAAGGCCTAGGCCAGCCCGGGACGGTGTCCCGGTGGCTCTCGGCTGCTGGAGAACGACCCTGTTTTTGTTTGAAGGTTTTGTAAAGATTAAGCAGAGCCCGACGCCTGCCCACAGCAGCCAGGCTCAAACAGGCATAAAGTGCGACCCCAAGTGGCCACTGTGTGCAAAGGCGCCCCAAGTTCTTGCACTTTACCTGGAGGCTTGGACGGCGCCTCGGACTCAACCAGGTCACCTTACCTGGCCCAAACCGAGACAGCCGAGAGGGTGGGCTGTACGTGCATCCGAGCCGGAGCTGGGTCAAGTTCGGCTCTAGCCACGCACAGGTTCTCTAGTCCTGTCTTCGGAATTAGCCTCGACACCAGCTCCGGTCTCCCCCGCTGAAATTCCTAGCCCCTGCCTTCCCTTAGGGGATGTGGGTCCGCTGTTCTCGGAGCGGAAAGGTTCTAGGGGAGGAGGGCCCAACGGCCGAAAGAGGAAGCGCACAGCGAACGGCTTCGGGCTGTGTGCGGGAACCTTCCCGGAGCGCAGACGGGGAGACGGGAGCGCAGCGCGCCAGGCATTCAGACAGGACACGCCGGCGCCGCGCACCCTCCGTACCCCGGGTCATTATAGCCAAAAGTACATTTTCTCGAGATCCCGGCCCAGGAACCGTAAGTGGATAAATCGCGAATTCGCTGGACCGGGAGACCTGACCCGCCTCCCACGTCGCCTTCTGCTTTAAAGCTTTGGTCGCGCAGCGAAAGGCAAGCGGAGAGTGCCCAGGGTGAGTGTTTCCAGGTCCTCTCTGCGGGGACCAGTATCACCTACGCTGCATGAGGCCAGTGGGCTACACCTTTACGGACGAAGGCAGATTTTTTTTTTTTTAAACTGTAAAATATTCGACTCCAGTTAATCTGGAAACCTTCTCTTGCGCCCTCGGACAGGCTGGAGTAGAAGGTGATTTAGGTCGCCTATTTTTAATAAAATGAATGTAAGTTTAACTAAAACTTGATCTAAAAGATTTAGGTCCGCAACTGTACTGTATGGAGAATGTTTTGAGCCCTCTTCCAGAAGCGTGGTCCCCACAGAAATGACGCGGCTGCCTAAGGTGAGGGATCCTGGCTGTTTCGCCGAGCCGCCCCTACAGAAGCTTGGCGCTGGGGACGCACACCGCTCTGAAAGTGTCCCGTTGCGTTTCAGCGAAGTGAGCGTATGCTCCGAGCCTAGCTCAGTTGAGAACATTTTGAGGCCCTTGTCCCTCCCTGCAGACTGTGGTTCTAGCCTCGGGCGATCTGGGACGGACAAACCCACCAGTTCTCTTAGACCCACTGATCTACAGGGGCCAGCGCCCTGTCTCCCGGTCACAAAAGACCCGCAGGCTCCAAAGTGTTCCGGACTCTGCAGCCCCTCCGTGGGCGCTCCCAAAAGTGCAGGCATGGCTGTACCCTGCTACACACACACACACACACACACACACACACACACACACTCACACACGTCTTCTCCGATCTGCCAGGCCCTTGCCCTCCGGGAAGGAGACCCGAGTCTCAGGTGTGTGGTCCGTTCAGAATCGGGGGATTCCTGAGGTCCCAACCCTGCAGTCCCAAACCTCCGCGGGCGACTAGCCGCAGTCTATCTCCCCAGCCCCTTAGGGGTCTCTAAGACCTCGCTCTTTGTCTAGGCAGGCTCTCTCTTCTTTGTCCCCATGCCGGTCTCCATTTCGGTCACTCTGTTCCCCTGGACTTGGACTACCTCCGACCGTCCCTAGGTGCACCCCCGCCCCAAATTAGTTTCTCTGCAGCTGTTCCAGCGCAGCCACTCCCTCCTCTAACCATGTCCCAAACCCTCAAATGTTAGAAAGCCCACTCCTGCCGGCTGCAGCGGCTGAGTGACAAGATTGGAAGTTTGCCCGATTTCAGGCTGCATCTCTGTCCCAGCCTCCCCAGCCCCGGCTTCTGCTGAGCTCTGCCACAGGTCATGGAACCCCAGGCCTTTGGCTCTCCCTGCGCGGCACCACCACTGGCTCTGAAGCAGCGTCCTGGGCTCTGAGTTCCAAATATGTAGCCAAACCCGAAGAAAGTACCTGGTCTCTAGAAGGCAGGTGGGGTTAGGGGCGCTGCATACTTACTGACCGTGAGTCCTGCACAAGAGAAGGTGTGGGAGAAGTGCGGCTTGGAAGCTGTGGAAAGGAGGCGGGAGATGAGGTGCAAAGCATCCCAAGCCTTGTCAAGGAAAGCCGAGGACTGGAGGTGGCCAGAGCCTCTCAGCTGACAGCTGTCTCTAACTGTCAAGTCTCCAGTTTCAGGTTTTCACCCCCAAAACAACACCCTTTCCCTACCCACCTCCAGTTGACCAGGGCTACTGTCCAGGAAGGTCAACTTTAGGAATCTTCAATTACAAAAAGCCATGAAAGGGCCCTTACAGAGTCCAACTCAAAGTGCCTGGACCACCTGGGATGGTCTGGAGCCAGGAGAAGTTATTCAGGGTCCACAAGCCCAAATGTGGGGCTTGCTGGGCAGCCTCTCCCTGCCTCTACGGAGCAGATGGGATAACTCAAGAGTACCTGCCACCGGCCACCTGTGCGCTCCCCCCACCGCTGAGCCCGCACACCTCTGCCTGCACCCAGAAGGTACCTGGTCCACTCAGGGTTCCCCTGAGGGCTGCAAATCTTTGGCCAGTATCTCTGTGCCCTTAAGGGTTCAGCTCAATTGTAGACCTACAGGAGAGCTGTGTATGCCTGTGCTATTATTGTTATTTAGAAAGCCAGAACTTCCTGGCCTTAGAGTCCAGTAGGTTGTGGAGTCCTACTACTGTGGGTTGCTAAGAGCGGCCAGTGATACTAAGTGTTCCAAGGCCGAGTTCCTCTAGGGAGCATTCTGCATCAAGAGACAGGACCCACCTCCCAGGAGCCTGTGTTCTGCGTTTTCATCACCTACACCTCGTGTCATCTGTCTCCTTCAAAAACTACAGGTCTTTTCTGCCTTTTCCAAAGCCTGATGGGAAGCTCTTGTGCTACTCTCGTCTCCTGGGAACCTCCAAATGTTTTCTTGCCCTTCCTCTTCCTCTTTCCCCAAGGTAACTGTCACTTCCACTTTCCCCAGGGCCCATGAAAAGTCCATCATATTGCAATGCAGAATGTCCAAAAAGGTTACACTTGGAATGGGGGGTGCTGGCAACCCTTGGGCAGTCGAAGGACTCAGTAGATCTCAATAAGAAGCCAGAGACACTTTGTCTCTGTAAAGTCCCTTCCATGGCTGACCCCCCAAGAGACCAGGAATCACACACACACACACACACACACACACATACACACACACACACTGGAAAGTGGGAATTTATTGTTAGAAGCATTATACCTGCTTCTTTTTACTTCATTTTAATGCAACTGTTAGAAAATTTTAGCTTGCATGCGAGGCTCACATTCTATTTCTGTCGGACAACACTATTAGATAACCAGGAAGAATTATGATGGGATATTCCACACTCATATTCACCTCTGTTTGTACAGCAAGTTGTAAGATCTTTTATTTTTCACTTGGTCATTCAATTTTCATGACTCTAAGAGGTGCCAATTATCAGTATTATCTCTTTTACAAAGAGAGGCCGGCAGGTAGGTAGATGGGAATTCGTAGCAGTGTCCTGAAAGTTTTGTACACACCAATTCACTCAGTGATCCCAGCCGCCCTAAGAGGTGGGTGGTAGGGCTATCCACCAAAAAGTCAGCTAGGTGTTCATTTGAAGTTGCCCAAAAGTGATGAGCTAGAACTTACGGCCCCAAGTCGAGGGCTCTGAGTGCTGTGATGTGTGAGGTCTGTATCTTGGCTGGGTAGCAGCCTAAAGATCCAAGTGCCAGCACATCTCTTCATGCCTGTCTTTGCAGCAAGATTCCCAATCCTCTGTGGGATTAGTGTCGTTGTTCAGGTCAGTGCTAAATCTCAACAAAGTTCCAAGTCTCTGCTCAAAGGGACATTTATGCACCTTCTTGCTGATGTCCATACTCTCCCTTAGGTTCTTTCTTTTCCCCTTTCTATTTCTTTGACTGTGGAGTCTGATGAGAAAGCAATGTAGAGGCGCAAGCAAAAGGAGAGAAATGTCAGGCACAGTGGCACTCGCCTGTAATCCCAGCACTCAGGAGGCTGAGGCAGGAGGATCCCTGTGACTTGAAACCTAGCCTGGGCTACACAGTGACTTTAAGAGCAGCCTGAATTACAAAGCCAGACCCTGTCCCAAAAACAAAAAAAGAGAAAGGAGAAAAATATCACAGAGTCGTCTACCCTCGGGTGTCCCTTACTCTTGTCATCAGCCTGAACTCTGATTTTGGCTCTGAGCCTTGGTGCTGCCTTTGACATGAGTTTGACCTTTATCTTCAATTCACTTGGTGCTTACCTATCAGAAAAGATAAGAGGGAAAGAAAAGGAAAAGGGAGAGGAAGAGAAGAAAGAGCAGCTGACTTCCACTCACAGCCACAGGGCAGCGGGACGTAACCAGGACACCCCCCCAACCCACAGCAGAGTTGGACACTCCGAGAACTTAGCCAGGGCTAAGGCTCTCACTTCCCAGAGCCCAAACTGTCACCCACCCCTCCCCCACCTCAAGATCTCACGGGGCTCCCACCTGGTTCCTCCCTCATCCACAGAGGCTCCAGCTCCAGATTCTCTGCTTTTCCACAGAGAAGTGGAGCCAGTTTTCACGTTACATGAACCTATGGCTCTGATGATCCTACCCACCCACCTCACTCCCTGGTTCAAATACAAGCTGCTTTGTTACTCAGACAAGAATCAAAGCCCTCCGCATGGCCTTCAGTTCCCGGATGATCAGCTCCTGCCGGCTTCTCCCACCTCGTCTGTCATTCCATTCTCTATTCTCAGTGCTTCAATCATGCTGATTTCTTTAAGTTCCTCCACAGCTTAAGATGTGCTCTGCCACAGGGCTTTTGCACACACCATTCCCCAGACTCACAGTGAGTCAATCTGTTGTTTATGAATGACTTAGAAGAGGTAGGATGTGAACCTTCTCAAGCCTCTGAAGGACTAGGATGTCCCTGGGGGGTGAGTGTGGAGACAAGAGTTGACTAGACATGGTCCTTGTCATGCTAGGGAAGTCATTCACTGGAGTCACTTGGCAAGACTCATATCTCTGTCCCTCCCTTCTTCCAGCTGGATAGGTGATCTCAGGTTTGGGAGAAACCTTAAGAAATAACTCAGGAGAGCCCAAAGGAAATTGTTTGGTCAACTAGTCCAAAGGTTTTCCACTTGAGAAAGTGTATTACAAAAATTCTCAAGCCACAGCCATCTGATTTTACAGGTCTGAGGAGAGCCCAGGAATTCACATTTTAACAAGTTTCCTGGATGGTTCTCCCACATAGATGCAACGTGCTCCTGGAGGAAATCTCTGCGTGCACAGCAGACCCTGTACCGCCACACCACAAGGAATTCAACCAGTGTCAGGATGAGTGAATAAATGAATGAAATTACTGACCAAACAAATGCTGAGGCTGCCTCACCAGCCCGCCCCAGGGCCCTCAAGCCTTTCTTTCCTGAGTATCCTCCAGTCACTCGTCCCTCCAGTCCCGAACGGCCAGTCCAGGGAACCTTCACACCCCGAGTCCTGCCACCACACTGGCCTTTTGTTCCCGCTTCCATTGTCTGGGTGCTCTTCAGGGCCCAGCACCGTAGCTTCCCAACCCAGGTTCATCACAGCTTGGGGAGCAAATGTCTAGGTACAGAGAAAGTGGGGGATGCTCCACCGCTGCCCTGGGATCTGCTGCCTGCGACTGCTGCAGGGAAGGATGCTGTCTGTCATGCCAAAGCCAGGCTCAGGTCAACCAGAGCTGCTGTGGCCACTCAGTCTGGTTTTCCCTTTCTTCCTTACAAAATGAAATGGACGACGGCGCAAGACTCTGCTCTCATTGTAAAAATGCGACATTACAGTTTTTAGAATCTATGTCTAGAGCTAGAGCTTGTTTTTTATTTTCACTCAGCAACTTCTGGGTCAATATATTTCGAGCTTCCTCCCTTCTTTCCTTTCTTCCTTCCTTCTTTCCTTCCTTCCTTTCTTTGTTGATTCATTTCTTTTTCTTTTTTTGTTTTTTTGAGACAGTATTTCCTTACATAGGCCAGGTCGGCCAAAATCTGTTTTTCTGCCTCAGCCTCCCAAGTGCTATTTCTCCCTTTCTAACTAATGCATGGCATCCCATTCAATGACTGGCCTGTGTTGTTTTGGTTTTTGTTTTTAAATCCAGTCCTATACTGATGAGAAGTTAAACCATTTCTAATCTTTATTATTACAACAAGACTGCAATGAACAGCACTGTACACACTCCTTCTGGCCTCTGTGAAAATGTTTTTCTACAATCCCCACCCCCCCAGTGGAATTACTGGATCACAAGACATGCAGATAAGATTGCAGAGAAGAGATGATACTTGAGCAAGGTTTGAAGGTTAAACAGTGTCAAATACAAATGCCAGAAGACACAGTAAAAGGACCAATCAAAAGGCACGGCAGGTGTTGCCTGGGACACTTTGGGGGAGGTTGGAGACAAAGTTGCGGGCTTTTGTAAGAGCCAGTGCTCGAAAGCCCCTGAGTGCTGTGTCAAAGACTTGGAGCTCTGTTCTTAGCTTAGGGTTAGAAGATCTTCTCTAGATGGGCTGGTGTCTTTTTTGCTCCCTGCCAGCCACATAGTAGGTGCTCAACAAATATTTATAGAACTAAAGAAGAGAATCCCAAAGGCATTTAAGTGACATGCTTAATTCTTTTTCATCTCTCAGTACCAGAAACTGGCTGTATGCTGAATGTTGGAGAGTCAGCACAGACGAGTGGAGTTTAGGGACCCTTTCCTGGGTGTTGGCCCCCAGCCTGGCCTCGTGCCAGGTCCCTTTCACCTCTGTCTGTTAGAGATTGCTTTTGGTCTCTGTGTTGACAACCCCTGCTTCTGTGTTTGGAGCGGCTGTTCAGTGCCATTTCCTGATTTAATATCGGCACCAGCACTGAACGAGGATGCACAGTTAGCAATTTTCGCTCCAAGTATTTTTCAAGTTCCTTTTTGATGGAAGGGTTGGGCTTGCAGCTTCCCAATCTCGCCGAGCAGGGAGGGAGAGACTGGAGGAAGGAGCTGGGCAGATTTTCATCCAGTCCAGCTCGGCTGAGAAACTGCAAGCTCCTTTCGGGAAAGAGGATGGTGGAGGTGTCAGCAAAGCCGGGAAGGAAGGCTGGAGGGTGCAGCTTCTGCAGCGAGAGTCGGGCTGCCCTTCTGTGTGAGTGGAAAGATGTACATGAAAGCCTCGACCTCTGCCGCAAAAACGAGGCCCTGAGAAGGCTCTGCAGAAGAATCCTGTGGGGGAGGGTGTCAGAGGCCCAGACATGAGACCCTGCAGCAGGTCACTGTATGCTGAATGTTGGAGAGTCGGCACAGACGAGTGGAGTTGGGCATCTAGGGCCTTCTATAATGCTATAGAAGACCTAGACTTATCTCGTGTGTGTGTGTGTGTGTGTGTGTGTGTGTGTGTGTGTACCTGCATGTCCACAATGGGAACATGTATCCTCTGATGACCACAGCCTACCCCCCCCAAAAAAAATCTGTTTCTATTCAATCCTTTGGTCCATTCATAACATTCAGGCCTGCAGAAGTCCTTGGGCATGATAGATGCTTAATTAAAACAGGGCCCCAGCTCCTGAATCTAGTGTAAGTTTTTCTTTGGACCAATTTTGTTTTCATGCTTTGGTATTTTAAATGGTTAGATTATTTCAGCTTTTTAGTGCCTTGTTTGTGTGTAACAAAGCTAAAGATCACAGAAGCTAAATCCCTCACCAGAGGCCAAAGCTACCAAGTGGCAGAGAGTGGACTGAAAGCCTGTCTGAGTCTAGCCATTGCTCTAGACTCCTGTGGCCAGGGGGAGGCCGGGAAGGGGATCAGGAGACCCGTTTCTCTGGGCACTCGAGTCTGCTGCTGCTAATGCCTGGCTTTGCTAACTGCACATCCCCAAGGGGGCCCTTTGGGTCTTTTCGGGGCTGAGCAAGTTGTTCTAGTCTGGCCTACTGGCTACCCCCAAGCAGATGTCTCCCCAGCTAGCCCGCACTTCCACAGTGCCTTGTGCACACTGTGCCTAATTACCAGGGACCTCTAGTTAGCTGTGTCTATCACCAAACGCAGGCTCTCGAAAACCAAAAGCAAGTCTAAATGGTGTCAGGGTCCCGGACACCAAGGACATGCGGCCCTGGCAATGCAGGGATGGGACAATCAGACAAAAGTGTAGTCCTCTAGAAGACAACAGCATGCAATGTAACAACCATTGCTAAATTCCTATTATTTTGTTGAGTGAAACTCTGCGTCGTTTATAATGCTATTGTACCATTTTTATTCTCTTTAAAAAATAAAAAATGTAATTTTCTTTAAAAATAAAATAAAAGCAAAACGATGACGCCTTGGGAGGGTTTATGATCCTCGTGCTCCTTGAGAAGAGATCTATGGCTTCGGCTCCTGCAAGTGCAGCCTGCACTGCCCGGCCTGACCACCAGGGGCCTCATCCACTCCCGGGCAGCGGCGGCCAGCGCTTCTTTACCCTTGGCTGCCAGTGAGCGCGCAGGACAGACCCAAAGCCCTCCGAGGGGCCCGGGCCACGCTGGAACCCCAACTTTGCAAAGCTCCAGCATCTGCTCAGCTGCCAGTGGCCCAGTGGGTAGCCCCAACCAAGGACGCGAGTTATTTTTATTTATTTCTTCTTAATCATGAACTTAATTTAGCTGCTAATCAGGTTACCATGGTGACTTGCTCTGGATTTATAGCAGTTTCCTAAAGCGCCTTTTTCTCACTCTTTGGGTAGATGAATAAAATTTGGGTGATGCGCAAGGCGCGTGGATAGCGGATGTCCTAGGGAAAGGTCAGATGCACAGTCTTCGCGCTTGCCTTTTGCCCTGCCTAATGTGCTTTTAAAATGAGCCATGGCTCTGGGCGGACACCACGTGCCTCTCTTCTGCCCTCATTCTAAAGCCTTCGATGGATCCCAAATGGCACGGAAGTAGGGGCTGAAAGTTCTGTCCTGGCTTTCAGGCTCCCCCACTCGAAAGAGCTTCTCCCCTGCCCCCTCCCCACAATGTTCTGCCTTCTGGCTCCCCTGTGATAGTCTCCTCTTATTCATTTATGCCTCTGTTTCTTGGCTTACACTGTGCCCTGGGCCTGAAAAGCCCTTCTGAGACAGCCAGGGAGCCCTAAGGCCTCAGAGATTTCCAGAAGGGTTAATTCCTCTTTCCTCTATCCTGGGAGTGCCAATGGCCTGGCTGGCCATGGGTTTGCCCCCACCCCAGTGTGTTATTTGAGAACAACTTGGAGCACTCTTCCTGGCCCTGCTGTCATTCTGGCAGGGACCAGGATGCTGGCCAGCCCAGGAGACAGAGTAAAGAGGCAGTGGGAAGAGGAAATGAGAGGTCAGCATTTTGACAGCTTGCTGTATTTCACTGTCAGGGACCCTCAACTCATGTTCCAGCCAGGTGATTGGGGGCAGAGGGTCTCAGTTAATCTCACTCATTGGCTCAGAAGCACTTCTGCCTTGGACCAAGAGGACACATCCCCCATCCCCATCCGGTGGCTCCCAGAAGGAACAGTGTCTCCAAGTTGGAGACCACAGTTTCCAGGATTTCCCTGAGGACCTTGGGGCCGGCTGCCAATCAGTCCTGGGATCAGCCACGGTCCATTAGCGAATGTTCAGGGCTCGAGGCGCCAACAGAGCCCCTGAGCTTTGGCGCCAGCTCCTACCCAAAGAACCCAAAGCCACCTTCAATTATTGTCTTGGCCTTTGTAATCAGATGGCCTGGACCACAGAGAATGGGCTGGTTCACTTGGCTCAGAAACACCCCCAGCCTCCAGCCAAGGCATCCTGAGCTCACTGGGTACCCTCTGTGTCTGAGTGTAGATGTGAGCCCTATAGGAAACCAGCCTTCGAACCTCCTGAGTCACGGGAGGAGCAACTTGCCCTTTTGCATCAGCCTGTACATTGCTGAAACTGTATAAATTCATTGAGTTACTGCCCCTCTCTGAGTCTCACTGCCCTCATCTGCAATACAGGGCTGCGTCATGGTAGATATACTGCCATGGATAATCATGAGCTTACTTTTATTTCTGGCCTTTCCAGAACTTGGAATCAAAAGAACTAGCTTCAAATCCTGGCTCTGCACATTTATTTGATTTTGGTTCCAGTCTGAGGCCAGAAGGCAGGAAAGTAAGTTCGCAGAATGCCTGCAGGAGTGTGAGCTCATCAGACCCATACATCTATAGCAGTGACAAGAAGCAAATGCCTCTGATATGCCAAGCAAGCCCTGAAAGGCTGTAGCAACTTCAGAAGGAGTGTTTCTCCATTTCTGTGTCCCAGAGGCATCCCAGTCAAAATGAGCCTGCCTCCAAAGAGTATAGGGTGGAAGGTAAAGGGACAGACCTCTCTCTCTCT
>NDGN011519364.1:2239-15476 GCA_002564285.1 Tympanoctomys barrerae | reverse complement strand
AAATATATCTGTATATACAAAATAGTTAGCATAGATATACAGCTACTTTCTCTTAGTTCAATGGGAAAAAGGTTTTGAACTAATAGTGTTTAGACAAGACATCATGTCTGTATCTTGTACTATGAACAACTACTATAAAGACAATATGTAATGTATTAATTATTATAATCATCCTACTAACTTTTTGAAACTGTCTCATTGCTGCTTTTTTCTCAATAAAATTATTTTTTTAGAAAAAAAAGAAAAGGAGGAATATCTCCCCAGCTCACAGCCGCCAGGAAGGAGAGGGCGCTGGGAGGAGAGAGCCCAGGAGGAAGGGTCCAGGGACCACGCGTGGCTCCCAGCCTTGTCCTGCCCTGGCTTGCCCAGAAGCCCCCAGAGCTGCGCTCCACTCTCCTCTGGGCATCATACAAGCCAAGAAGCTGATGGCCAAGGTTCCTATCCCAAGGGCAATCAGGTCTCTTACAGGAAGAATGAGGAGCAAAGATTAGACATGGCCGGCAAGAAAACGCTAAGCTACTGCGCAGTGTGACAACTTTTCATGATGACTCTTCTTAAAGAAATTGACGTGGTAAGAAAAATAACAGTTTGGCATAGAACATGAGACTTTGTTTACTGGGTTTCTTTTAATTTTTGCAGCGCCTGCTATGAAAGGCGCATAAGCCTGTAACGGCAGGAGGAGGAAGTCTGCGGCTGTGGCATCCCGCTTTTGACGGTGCCCACCGCCCTGGGTCTCTCCCGCCCTCTGTCCTTCCTGCTGCGTGGTTCTGGGTTAGAGCTGTGGTGTGGGTAATGTGACTGTGACGTGGGGGCCAGAAGTGAAGGTTCGTTTGATGATAGGAGAGAGGAACAAGAACAAGTACAGGGGAGTCTGACTGTGCACTTACCTTCCGACAGTGCTGTTGAAAACTACAGCTTCAGGTTTACCACCAAGCGCTTCACCAAGAAAGGTCCCAAGTAAGCATTATAAAGAACAACCCTTCACAGGCTTTGATGTTATCCCCTTTTGTATAAGTACCTGATTTATTTGTCCACACCAAAGTTGGATGACAACTTTTTTCTCTAAATTTTTTGTTTTTGTTTCCAGTTCTTTAGATAGTTCTGTAATTATACAAACCTCCTTACTATAATAAATTCCTAGTTTCATATATATTTTTTCATAGTGGTTTTGCTTTTCTAGTGACTCCTGGTGAAGAATTTGGTTCCTAGGAGTTGAGGAGATAGCTCTGTGGTCTAAGCACTTGCCTGGCAAGGATAAGGACCCGAGTTCGAGTCCTAGCATCGCATGCTGTGCCTTCCTTGCTGTGGAACCCTGCGTGTGCGGTGCCAGCTCCCAAACCAGGTATGCTGGTGCCCACCTGTAATCCCTGCACTGGGGAGGCTGAGACAGGAGGATCACTGAGTCTGAACTACATAGTGAGACCCTGTAGGCAATAAACGAAAAAGAAAAAAGAAAAAGACTTTAGTTCCTGGAAATGGGACACCTTCAACAGAAACTTTGATCACAAGCTATCGGCTTTGACACTGGGTTATATGCAGAGGTGAGAGGAAGGTTGAAGAGATGGCTTAGCAAGCTGGGAAGGAGGCGGAGGCTGGGAGGCACCGGAGCTCCAACAGTGAAAATGTATCTGCGGAAGCTGGAGAAAAGGGGGTTTAGTTATGTAACAGCAGGAAGTTAGCAACACCGTGGGGAGGCGCAATGAAGAGAAGGGAAAGTACACTCGGGAACACATGGGTTGGGCTCAGTAGGCTTCCGCTTTCCCAATACAGGCTGCCAAAGTCAAGACAGTGTTAGGGCAACAATCAAATCCAAGATGGTACCATTAATGCATGACCCTCCTGAGGTTAAATCCCAATAGCACTTACTGGGACTTGAGAAAATAATAAGGGTATTCTTTGTAGGACTTCTAAGAATATTAAAAAATGCCATTTCTGCTAGAAATTAGGGCCCTTGAAATCTTTTTATCAATAAGATAAAAATGCTTCTATGTACTTAAGGTAATTGTCCCATGAACCTAGAGGTTTAGGTCACTGATTTTTGGAAATAAGTTTGGCTGTAAACTTTGTTGAATGGAGGGGACTGTAATTGGACACACATAAGGCCCATGAAGCTTTTAAAGGAATTCCTTGTTTGGATTAAAAAGTATGAGGTAATACTTTTATATCTTCAACTTGCCAAGCTAAAGAAAGCTGTTTGGTCACAAGGGTGGTCTCACAGAGAAGGACAGAGGAAGCAGAGGTAGATTCAAGATGCCAGAAAGGGCAGCTCAAAGCTCGGAACATTATCCTCAAGAAACAGGACCGCTGGGGCTGGCAAGATGGCTCAGTGGTCTGGAGCACCTACTTGGAACAAGCTTGGCAAAAAAAAAAAAAAAAGAAACAGGACTGCACTAGTCTCAATAATGCCCAGATGGACGTCAGGACCTCGGTAGACCTGCTCTCCCCTCCCATTTTGCCTCTTTGGGAAAGAGTGGGCTATTTTTCATCCTTCTCTTCCTCGTCACTGTGGAGGGGCAGCTATATGGCAGATCATTTGTCTCTGTAGTTAACAGGGCTCCAGTTTTGCAGCATCCGTCCTCGAGGGGCCAAACCTGGAGAACACAGCACATCTGTGCTTGGACCTGGAGCCTGACTCTGATGGCACAAGGCAACGAGGGTGCTGGGGGTCTTGAGAGCGAGTGGGAGAGGAGGAACTTTGGCTGCCACAAGGAAGCCTGCCAATAAGCGGTGGCCCACGTGGCTTCTGATACTCTTTGTGTACACGTGCTCCTGTGGATGTCTATTCTGTTCCTGGTTGTTTTCCCTCATCTTGCATCTCAGTTGACTTCAGCTTGTTGCTTTATCAGTAAAATGTGACAAATGTTATGTCCCGAGGCTAGGGACAAGAAGCTTATGGAGCCCACCTTCTTCTGTGGCGATGCTTGCTTATGGAAGTTTCCCTCTTGGGCATAAGCTGCTGATGTAAGAAGCCCACACCATGCTGAAAGGCAATTTGTAGAAAGTTCGGTTGACAGCTCCAAAAGTGTAGTACCAAGAAGTAGCAGTGCCATCATCCTACAGAGGCAGCTCAGCTGAGCCTCAACCTTGGTCCTCCTCCACTTGCATGGGGCTTATGTGGCCCAGTAATGACCCCTTGGCAGAGTCAGTCTGTACACCCACGAGAGGCTACACTGCAGTGCTGTAAGCTACTAGTGTTTGTTATCATTTTCCATGAACAAATAACTATCCAATACAGTAGCCTGCCAAATAGATAATCAAAGCAACAGCAGCTTTTCACATTTTACACATGTCTTTCCTTCCACATGGAATACTTTTTTGACACAAGAAAGTCTTTTATCTAGGTTCTGTTTCAGAATTCTAAATAAAATTTAGAATTTTATTCCACTTTTCCTGAGTAAATGCGCTTCTTATTTTCACCCTGAACTTGAGTTTAACTGTCTCTTGCTGTTAGCCTTAAATTTTGTTTCCAAACTCTTTGATTCTCTTTCAAGGGTGTGTCTTTGGTATTTTTCAATCAGCTGTAAATTTTGGAACAGATTTTACTTCTTATATTCTCTCAATTGTTATCAAAGCCTCAAGTTTATAATGATCAATTAAGAATTTTAACTTCTCAAGCCACTTCTAAAAAGTTTCCTGAAACTGGAGGATGGTATTTTACACTCTGTTTTCTTAGAAGCCCAATGAAATTGCTTAATATGAATTATTAATCTTTGAATGAAAACTTCCACGCTACCCCACACTGCTTGTTTGGCTATCTGGTGAACTTCTCCTTTATCTTAGGGTCCGTCCATTTTAATATTTTCCCTGGCCTTGTTTGGCCTGTCCCCTGGACTTTATCCTTCATCCTTTTGTACATCTAATAGCTATTTCTCAAATGCCTGATTTTTTTTTTCCCTCTGATCTTAAGACCTTTGACCTTAGGTTTTCATGAGCTCCACATCCTATGTCCTGCTGGGCTTTTTCATTTCACTGGCCTTCTGCTTAAATCTCCTGTCCTCTGAGACCTCTCTGGCCATCTATGCCAAGGTAGATACTCCACTTCCTCACTTGCATAATATCCGTGCATGCCTGGAATGGCTTTGCTCACTTGTTCATTATTCTGTACTCTCCCCAAACCTTGTTTGTCCTCCCTGCTGCTAGTATGTGATGGACAAGAAAAATGAATAGTTTTGGTGTCTGTTTCATCATTGTCACATTCTCAGAGGACAGCAGAGCACCATGCTTGTGGGATCAAAGTAGGTATTTGATAAAAACTGATGGAATGAATGACTGGGCCCTTGTATCCCTCCCCCATCACAATGGGGTGGGCCTTGGGGGCCAGCTCACCCCAGAGGCTCCCAATTTTGTCACTGGGGACCACCGTGCTAGTTCTGGGGTGGCCCAGGCAGGCAGCAGCAGTGACACTTCAAGCAAATGTATTTTAGCATATTTGAAAGAACTTCAACTTACTCTGCAAGGTCAAATAAAGAAATATTGAAATCTTAGATTTCTTATTAATATTTTTTTGTGCTTAAAAATCTGCCTTTATGCTTCAACAAGCCAGAATTAGGATGTTTTATCTAGATGAAATTTTCCATCTTAAATTATTACTTTGCCAATGGGAACAAGGTTTAAACAATTTTAAAGATAAGTGCTTTCATTAGCTTAAACTATAGGGAGAATATTTGCTTTCCTCTCACTTAAATATATTTAGTGGCTTAAATAATGGAATCAATTGTTAATCTTATCTTGTGTGAAATAGGTAATTTTCTCTCTCATTATGTAAGATTACAGATTCTAGAGCAACTACATGGTTTTCACAATTCTATAAGGAGAGTTGTCTATAAGAGACTAGCAAAATTGACTCTTTAAAAACATGTAGTTTGAGAAGTTTAGGTCTTACCCATACCTTGTCCTTTCCGGCTAGGCACACAGGAGGATTAGGCTTTCTTCTCATCCTCTGGGTGGGAGGGGCCACGGGACTAGTTTGGCCAATGGGCGTTGAGGAGGGACAGGCAATTTCCCCACGTGGTCGTTGGCGCAGGACCACGCAGGGCTCTTGCTTCCAGTGCACTCAAGAGGCTGCCTTGTTCCAGAGGGTGCAGCCGTAGGATGAACCTGCCAAAACGCCCTGACGGAAAGTGACCTCTAGGAAGCATACTCTATGGTTCCCTTAAGGTAGTGCACCCCTAGTGGCTGTGTGAGGATCAGCTGAGGTATGCAGCATGACCCAGCCAACAATACTTCAGGATTGGTTGTTCTGCACTGTTGTCAGTCCTAAATGCGTGATGTTGAGGAATGAAAACGGGTTCATTTTTCTTAGCTTGTTTAATAAGAGACTGTCTTGAAGAAATATATAAATATTTAAGGTGTCACAGTAAAATGTCTTGCAAAACACTTTTAAAGAAGAAATTTGCAGTGTGTGTTGCATTTAATGAAGGGGAATACTTTGCATGTTTGCAATTTTTCTTTTGCATATGCCTTGATAACACGGAGACTCTGGGCAAAACTAGTCATATGGTTTAAATCTTTTATTTCCACTTAAAATTAGCTTCAGCAACTAGTCCTTGTTATTTTTTTAGCTTTTATTTTGTCATAGAAATTAGCATTTTTATTATCGCCAATTATTCTTGTTTGCTAATTCCAAAGATGTCCAAAAGCAAGAACAGTCTCCTGAGTTGTTAGGCTTTGGAAGAGAATAGTAAATCAACCAGTAGATAGGACCGTATATCATATTAAACACAGGGAATTCACCACAAAATCATTACACTAAAAAGCGACAATTTTGATTGATTAAAATGGTTTGGGCTGGATAGTGTTAAATCACTGTGAGTGATATGACATTATAATTTTACATATCATATTTCTGCCAAGACAATGAAGGTAAAAGGCATTGTCATCAGATGATGACAGACAATAAGAAGAATCCTGATGTTAGATTTATTACCTGGTTTAGATTTAGAAAGAAGTAATTCTTGTCCTGTTCCACTTATCAAATGACTGTAAATTCAGTGATGATGTAAAATTCTAAGGCAGAGCCACTTATAGGTTTGACAAAGTGCCAGCTATAAAGTATTTATTGTTCTCAGCGGTTCTGCCTTACACACTTAAATATTTATCAGAAACATAAGCCCCTCTGATAAATGGTTCTGATCTTTGTGGCTCGACTTTTTTTTTAACATCTAGATTTTTCATCAGAAACTGCTTCTACATTTTTTATTATGTTAATAATGCTAAGATCATAATTTGAAAAGGCAATATGTGAGCTTTTAAGTTTTATTCCTTTTAGCTGCTTATTTTAAGAGTGAGATTTTGGAGGTAATGTAGTATAGAAACATAGTTGTCTTTATTTCACTATTGGCCTAGAAGAGGCCTAATTTTCTGAGCACTATGTATCTTAAGTTGGTGATGATCTCCCTCTTTCCTCACTCTCCTCCCTCTTCTCCCCTCCTTCCCTCCCTCCCCTCTCTTGTTTTTCCAGTGCTGGGCATCAAACTCAGGGTCTTGCACACACTGGGGACCTGCTGTTGCCCCGAACTACATCCACAACCAATTGTTTCCAGGTAAAGTCTGAGGAAATTTAGGGTGTCCCCAACTATGTGAGCTGATGGTTGGAATGACCCCTAACTCCTTCTCAGGGGCCCAGGCATGTGTGCAGAGACCTGGTAAGACCTTCTCACTAAGGCATTCCTGAGGAAGACGTACGACCAGCAAAACAACTCAGAAGCACAGGGAGTCCCAGAAAGAAGGAGATTCGTGGCCAAAGCCAGCACACGCAAAAGTCACAGGTTGAAAGAAATCCCAGCAAGAGAAGCGGACACTGTAGAAATGGAAGCAGGATGTGGCAGAACCATCAGAAAATTGAAACTGATACCCAGGCCAGGCTAGCTGAGGAAGGTCTTTAAGGAGGTCTTCTTCTGATTTTTGGAAAATGCAGGAGCTTAGCAAATGCTTTGAGATAGGGAGTCCTAGCAAAAGGATAGGCCAGATTTGCTTGAGAGCTAGGACATTCCAAATAGTTCAAAGTGAGGTTATAGGAAAAAATGAAATCCTGTCTCTTTCTTAACCCTACTGATTCTATCTTGCTAACTCTTCCTTTTCCACACACCACACATCTATGCTGTTAAACACATTTAAAAGAGTAGTTATTGATCTTATTTCATTAGGAACATATGCAGATGAAGGAAGTTTTATATCTACCAAAATTGGTCCTGGAAAATTCATTGCACAAAACTGGCATTTGGGGTTCACAAATTGCATGGGTAATAGGGCAGTGACAGTGCCCTGCTAATTTACAGTTAAGTCTCCACACTTGCTTAGATTCATGGATTAAAAATGAAAAAGGTTTTGTGTTCTGGAACATTTTCTGATTCAAGGATAAGGAAGGTTAGCATGAAGCTAGCTTCTCTGACCCTCTTATAATTTATGGGAAGTGTTCAACATCAGTCTCATTTTCTTGAATATCAAAGGCTAAAGATTATTTTGAATAAATCAGAACTTAAAAGAAGTCTCTGAGAAATATTACCTGTCTGTTGAGCAGATTGTTTTACAGGAGGTAACAATTAATTGAATTCAGCAGTATTTCTTTAATTTTAGCCACCTCAGTTAATAAAAAAAGATGACAGCAAGATTTTGATGGTTTCATCTGCCACTGAGCTTTGCTTTAGTTTTTATTTTCCCCTGAGAGCAAACATTCAAGGCCAGAATAAATAATTCTCCCAAAATACATGAAGATAGGGTGCTAGTTTTAATCTTCATTTAGGTTTTCATAGGAATTATAAAGACAAACCTTTAGTTTTGAGTGGATTCTGCATTCTGCATCCTATTGGCGTGTTGAGTTTCTTCTACTAAGACAGTTTTTGAGTCTAAGTTTCTTAGTTCTGTAGAACTCAGGAAATGTCTTGGGCTTGTAAAGAGACATCTCCAGCAATTTCTATGCCCTTCCACCTCGGAAGCATGAAGGAATGTAGCAGGTCAAGGAAGATGCTGGGCATCCACAGAAGTCCTCCCTGAGCTCCACTGGCTGGTCTCTCTCTCTCTCTCTCTCCCTCCCTTTTTCTCTCTCTTTTCTGCAGATCCTGGAACAAAGTGCTAAAGAAAGCAAAGTCAAGAAAAATTAGAGCTCCTGATTCATGGGAAAGAAAAGAAAGAAAAATTAAAGGTTTGAGGAAGATCTTATAAATAGGAAAACATTATTGCACATGCTGAGTACAAAAATAAATATTCTGAACATCTTCAAAGGAGCTTCTCACTGTTTTCCTTCTCACTGTTTTCCTTCCCAAAGCTCGGTGGCACGTTCTAGCTCTATCCATTTTCATGTTTCATCCCCTAAGTCAGTGTGCACACTCCCGACCTTTGGGCGTTCTTGAGTGTGGGAGATGTACTTGGAAGGTTTGGCACAAGGGCAGCACCACATAAGGCTCTGAGACAAGCGCTGGTCTCTACAGGGTGTGTGCTGACACTTCAGATGTGTTCCAGGTCTTCAGAGGCAAAGCCAGGACAGATAGGACTGCTGTTGACCCTGTAAGTAAAATCTGGTCTTTAACTGACTACTTTGTCATGGGTGTTTGGTATTTGTTAATTGTCAGTTTTTAAAACTGAGGTTGATGGCTGGGCATGGTGGCATATACCTGTAATCCCAGCATTTGGGAGGCTGAGGCAGGATTGCTGTGAGTTCAAGGCTAGCCTTCACAACAAAGTGAGACTCTGTCTCAAGACAAAAACAACAGCAAACAAAGAAACTGAGGTTGTCTTGTTGTTTTTTCAGTTTTATTTTTATTAGCACATGTTTGCAGTGCATAATGATCACATTCATCATGGGAGTCAGTTGTGTACCAGATACATCTGAATTCTTTTTACCTTCCCTTCCTCTCTTCTTCTTCCTGTCTTTATCTTTCAGTCCCCTCCTATTTATAAAAGATCTAGCCTGTTTCCTATTATTTATCTTTAATTTTGCCTTTTCATTCATTTATACTTTGGGTTTTTTACATAAAAGAAACCATGAAGGGGCCGGGGAGATAGCTCAGTAGAATAAGCGCTTGCCTGGTAAGTGCAAGGGCCTGAGTTTAATCCCTGGTTTCACAAAAACAAAACAAAACAACAAAACACCATGGGACACTTAAGCTTATGTTTTTGATGTATCTCACCTGATGTTATGGTCTCAAGGTGCATCTATCCCTACAAGTGACTGGCTTATCCTTCCTTACAGTACAGTAGTACTCTAGTGTGTGTAAAGCCTACTTTAAAAAAATCTATTAATCTATTGATGGACACAGGACACCTGCAAGAACTATTATAAATGCTGCAGCTATCCATATGGGTGTACATGGATCACTATAAAATGACATCTTTAATTTTTTCAGGAAACTTCCCAGGAGGGGAATAAGTGGGTGGAATTTGGAAGCTTAATTTGTATTTGGTAGCACTTATTACCAATTCTCTTTCTGTTCTTCTATCAACCCATCCAATATTTCTTGATTCATTTCAACATAAATCACAGAGGTAAGCCATATCCTCCACCTCCACATACTTTACACAATGGACACAGAATTCAGTATTTTTTGTGACGATCTTGGCTAATATGTGTGTGCAATCCAGGCGGGTACCCGTCATCCCCAAAGAACCCTGTAACCATCTCCAGCCAATCCTTGCTCCCACCTTACTGTTGAGTTTTCATAACACCAATTTTCCTCTTCTAGAACTTCAGATGAACAGAGTCATTCATCTCCATCCTTTGTGTAAAATTTTCAATCAGCCTGGCTTGGAGACACATTCATAATGTGATCATAGCCGTAACTAGTTTCTTCTTGTTGGCGAGCAGGCGTACTTCCAGCGTCCCGGGGAGCTCAGTTACTCTGATGGCAGCCTCCTGCTTCTGGGGTTGACCTCTGCCGGTGGGGCACTCATCTCCAGGCTATGTGCTTCTGTTTCTTGTTGGTATATTTTCCAGTGGAATTGCTGGTGGCTTCCAAGTGTAGGCTCCCTCTTGCAAATGGTTTTCAAAGTGGTATTGTTGAGCACTCCTGTCTTTAAGGGCATTAGTCCTTTACATGCCGCAGTCATCCTGCCTCTCTGAGGAGCCTGAGGTTAGGCTCGGAATATTGTTTTCATCACAGCTTGGGCCATGGGCTGGGGCTGGGAGGAGGGAGAAGCTGTCTTGGGTGAGCAGAAGCCTCCTGTATGGCTGTAGTAATTTCACAGACCGTGGATAAATGCTGCCACTGACTGAGACGCAGTGAGTAGGCTACAATCTACCCTACACAACGTGTTTTGTCTCCTCTGCCCTGGGTGGAACTAGGACCGGACTACTCACTCCTTCCAGGAGGCTTCTCGGGTTTCCTGCCCTGCGGCTTCCTTCGGCACCCGTCCCAGCGCTGCCAGCCCTAGGGCCGCGTTTGCACCGAACCGAGCCACTCTACAGGGTTGAGAACACACACACACACGTGTTTTCATTACCACCATCACAAACAGCTGTGAGCTGAGTGGCTTAAATATAGCAGGACATTATTCCCTGACAGCTCTGTAGGTGGGCAATCGGACCCAGGACCCAGCGGGCTCAGGCGAGGACTCTGCTCTTCTGTGGAGGCCGTGCAGGGTGCACCTATGTCCCTGTCGCAGGCAGCTATGCTGTCCCTGAGGCTGCGCAGGGCTCCAGCTGCTCCAGGACAAAGTGCCATGCCTCGCTTTCTGCTCTGCGAACAGGCCCCAGGCTTGCGCAGTTGCGACCTGCACCTCTCTTCCTTTCACGCATGAGCGAACCTTGCGTGGTGGGCTAGACTCTTCCCAAAACAAAAGACAAAGGTGCCCGTCCCACTCGCTGAGCAGAAACGAGCTCGGTTCTCCAGTTGTTTGCTGTCCCTTCGACTTCGTCCAAAGCTGGAATCCCAAATTATCCCTCGGATAGAAAGCCCCGTGGCTCCCCTTTCAGCTTCTGCAGGAGCAATTTCAAGGCCAGAGCCCAGCACCTGGCGCCAGGCCCTGCTCAGGGTCCAGCTGCTTCCTGCCATGTCAGTTGCAAATGGAGTCTCAGGATTAACCCTGAGAAAGTGGAGGCAGCCCTGTTGGGCTTCGACTTTAGGTTGCACGGCACAGCAGCCCTCTTCCCTCCTAGTTTCTGTGGACTCAGCACTTTCTTGCTTCCCAGGTGAAGCCAACAAGGGTGGCCTGTGTCTCCGGCCAGAGGAAACTCTCTGGGTCCCATTCCGCTGGGGTCTGGGGGCCACAGTATAAACCACACCCTCTTTTTTAGCCAAATGTATTTTTAACATAAAAGCTTATAGATTTCTAGCTCCTTAATAGTATTCAGTTATTAAAAGCAAGTGCATATATTATGCAAGATGAAACTACCAGGCCTCACCTTTCCGTTCCCTCTGAAAGCTGGTGTGGAGGGTGGGCCTGTCCTGTTTGTTCCCGGAATCGGCCCACGGGGAATCCAGTCACGGCCAGGACTCAGCGAGGAGCTGTGCCTCTCTAAGCCCATTCACTCCAAGTCCCAGCTTCTCAGGAGAAAAGAGGCGAGCTGTCTGACACTTTATTAAGATAAACTTTCTGGAACGAACTCTGCTCAAGGCAGGACTTCTCTGCTTCCAGCTTTATCAAGCTTCCCAGACATTTGGGGAACAAATCCAAAGAAGCCACCTCCTTCTCCCACAAACTGCGGAAACCCAGCCTGAGTATAAAGGAAGCATCAGGGCCGCAGTGTCACCAGGATGCAGGAGAGCATGGAATGGTAGGTACACTGACTCACACGTCAGCTCATTCCTAATCTTCTTGGGCTGTTTTTAAATTAAAAGTAATGGATTTATAGCTGTTCTCCAGGCCTCTTGGGTCAAAGGATATGTTCCATGTTGCTAAACATTGTTCCATTTGTTGTAGGACAGTTCTTAGATTGCCGTGCAAGGATATATGCCACCCTGAATCTTAGGGTCTGCAGGGTCAACTGGCAAAAATAATTCAGGGATTTTTTTTGGTGTGATAATGATAAATATCAAGGGATTTTAATGATGAGGTCCTGAAACTGCTCAGGGGTCTACTGGGCACACGTGACAGAAAGCCAGTAAAAGTTACTGAGAGCGGGTGGCATCCTTGGCCATTCACTCACTTGAAGCAGCCCCGGGAGAGACCAGACCTCAGAGTCTGGCTGCTCTGGGGCCCCTGGGTTTTCTCTGTCCAGCTTCTGTCTGCTCTCATCCCCGGCCAGTGTCCCAGCCACTGTCCTTTGCAAACCATGCCGAGGATGCCCATGATGCCCCACAATCCTGCTGTCCAGACTCTGCAGTCACTGTGAGTGGCAGCTCCTCGGCCAGTCGGCTTCGTGTCCCGCTTGGGAGCAGAGTCTGGTGAGAGCAGACTTTCTCTTAGCATCAGTACATAGAGTACCATTCTCCCGCGCTGCCCATCGCTGGCCGGAAAGCTGAGAGGAAGCCGACTCAGGATGGGTCAGGGAGAGAGTACAGCAGTCCAGACACTGGGCAGTTAACGCAGTCTTTTGAAAAGCAGGATGGCTCTTCTGAGCCCTAGCAAGCCCCGCCAGTACCAGCTTGCCCTCGGCTTCTGTTTGCTGTTGGCCCTGAAGACATTTTTTGGGAGTGTGTCTTTTGAGACAGGGTCTCTCTTTATAGTTCAGGCTGTCTGTGAACTCACCTTATAGCCCAGGCTGGCCTAGAAGACTCAGGGATCCGCCTCCAGGCTCTGAAGGCTTTGAACAGAATATTACACCCAGAAGTAGACAGGGTTGCTGGCGCTGTGTGACGCGGCCTCACCTGTCCATGCTTCTTCCAGTTCTTGTTCCAGGAAAGCTTTTCTATTCAAATGGTAAGACAGTCCTTAAGGTGTAGCTGGCTTTATTGGGTAGATAGGTAAAGAACCTAAAAAGAACAAACATACAACATGGCTTCGTCTTCTATGTTTTCCATGCATGCGGGCGAGAAAGATGCCAGTAATTGGGTGTTAGGATGGAACCAGCCAGATGAAACCAGAGTGTGCAGAGCGGCTGAAGCAGCCAGGAAATGTCTTTGTGAGCCTATACAGAGAAGGAAGATCTTTATTGAAATAACCTCTCATTTTTAATGCAGCAATTTCTATTTTTATACTTGATAAGTGGAATAGATTGCTCAGCATTACCCTTCATGACCACTAGATAGCACTGTAAGACTAAAGTTAGATTACTGCCTCAGATGCCCTCCCCCACTTCTCCCGAGAAGAGAGAGAGAGAGAGAGAGAGAGAGAGAGAGAGAGAGAGAGAGAGAGAGAGAGAGAG
>NDGN011519363.1:0-16288 GCA_002564285.1 Tympanoctomys barrerae | reverse complement strand
GGAAAAGAGCCAGAAACACGTTTCTAGACTCCAGTGCCCTAAGGAGAGCTGCTTGTTTCTACTCTATGATTTGTGTTTCAAACTGTGAAAAACCATGTAACTACACAGAATTGCAGAAATGATCTAGAATGTTTTTAGTAACTGAAGTCAAACTACAGTGTGGCTAATAATTGGCCTACAGTGGCCACCTATAATGTCAGATGTAGAACACTACAAAAGACCTATTCACACCTAGAGATCCAAAGAGTCTAGCCAAGGCCCAGAGGCCACCAAACTATCCCCTAGAAGTGCACTCTAGAAGGCCAAGTGATCTGCAGTGGCAGACTGAAAGGTCTGTGCTAGAAAACCAGAGTGCCAGGGTTGGGGGCCAGCATCAAAGGCTGGAGAGGCTGTGCCAGCAGGTCACAAAGCCATTGCTGAGAGCTGAAGGATCTGTAACCAAAGGCCAGGAGGCAAGCACTCCAGGCTGACTTGAGCTCCAAAGAAAATAGCCATCCCCAGCAGAAGCAAGGGCCAGCCAGGACTCCTCCAAAGGTAACAGCTTAGCCTTACATTGAAATCGTAGAGAGCCATGAGAGTCACATTCCTCACTTCCCATTAACTTTAACATGAGGCATAGCAACACTAGATGCCCACAGGATCTCTAGCAGTCCAAATACACTTGCCCCCCTTCCCCCATTATACAATAACTTTACCAAAGGCTTCAGGTACTCTTTGCCACTGTCCTATTCCTTTTCAACAACCACCTTCTCCACTGCTCCATGCTAGCAACCCACTGGAGCCTCCCCCTGGCCAAACTCAGCCCACTTCAGATCATCCCACTGGGCTCTCCACTCACAGCTCCCAGCATGGATCTGGCCAAAAGTCCTCACCAGTAACCATGCCCCACATCACACAGGACTGCCCTGAAGTTCCTTTTATCACCCAGGAAAAATTACTGGCTTCAACAGTGACAAATATACCCCTGAACACACCAAGTATGCGTCCATGGCAGGCACCAGATGTTTCCACAAGCTCAATTCCCTAGTTCTTTTAGATCATGGTAAAATGGGTTTTAAAAAATTTGAGAAGGGATGTCAGCCATGACAATGTCCTCACAATAGTCCTGGCCTTTATCTCCTAATGCATGGAAATAGACATAGAATATGCTTAGAGCCCAAGCCTGTAGACACATCTGAGTCCCTGGGAGCGACAGGCATGTCCCAGGCCCAGCTGGACCACTGTATTCCTATCACATGTGCACCTTCAGTAACACACTCTGACATGGGAGGAAAGACTTCTGGTAAAAATCACGACAAGGTATTACCAAGCTTACAAGTTAAATAAGTTGGCAATATTTGAGTCCTGCATTAAGCCCAATTCAGCATGTGCAGTCTCTGGAAGAGCCTTGTCTCTGCCCTGCAAGCGCTTATAAGCAGAGAAAATGCTGTAGGAATAAGCATCCTCCCTCTACCTGAAAGGGATTCTCAGGACACCCAATGCAACGAAAAGGGAAATAGGAGTTTGCTAGTTTGACCATAGCGAGGGATGCGCCTCACCTATTAGGCCTTCTAGATACCTCCTCCTGAAGGAACATGCTTTCTCTTAGTCACAGATAGGGAAGATTGCTCTGCCTTATCTGACCTGTGCTTGAGCTAATTATGAGCCCATAACTACTATGATAAGTACCGAGACCTATTCTGACAATCGGATTTCATTAAGGGAAATTGAGTTGCAGTTCATGAGAGGGTCATCTGTCATAGATCTCCCTCCATGTGAACGTGAAGATGGATCCAGCCATCTATGCCCATTTTCATGATGCAGGTCCGATCAGGAATATACCCCTATGGTGTGTGACTTAATGGGAGTGGTCTACGGAGAAGATGGTGGAACCTCCTCAGAATGAGACACGCCTCTGTCTCTGAAATGGTGCGAACTCTCCAAGTCACCAAGCTCATGCTTACTGGTCCCACTCAGGATCATCTGTGTGTATCATCTTCATATAAAACATTATTTTGGATATCTCCTTGCAGGGGATTCCTTTAAACCCCAGGATAGCTGCGAAGTTTTTGTTCTAAGGTTTAACAAACTTGCATAAAAGAGTGAAGAATTTCCACTTGAATAGAGCAAGCTACCCACAATCATGGTGTTGAGGAAGATAGTGACCAGGAATGAACCGAGTCCTCACAAGAGCAGAGGAAGACAGAAAGGGAAGTTCAAGTGCCAAGTGCCTGGCTGGCCACTACTTGTCCAAGCAAACACCCTGGACTCTATTGGCTCCAAACACACACACTTCCATCATTAGCAAAAGCTGACACCTTTCAGTATCAGGTACCGGGTAATAGGGAAAATGCAGGTTCACTGGGGTTGTCCAATGAGACTCTCTGCAGCTCATAACTAGACTACATTGAGGTCAGTCACTGAGCACAAGACCATCTAAGCCCCTGGTGGACTTCATGTGCAATGAGACATCAGGGCCCCAACTATTTTCATAGAGTAATTGGTAAAACTTACCAAGAGCTAGGTCATGAAGAAACATACAGAAATTGAAGCCAGAAGTATTTTAGTTCTCGACAAGTATTATAAAAACCCCAAATTGCCCACCTAGAGTTTAATAACATGTGACTACGATACCTTCAGATCTCAGGTGTGACTATTCACTTCAAAACTCCTTCAAACTTTTCTTAGACTGCATCCCTTTTCTTGGCACTAACTACACCTGGATGCCACCCTAAAATTAAAACAGGGAGGCCTCCTTGAAACTGTATCCGACTATACATCGAGCAAACAGAACATCTTGTCTCCATTTAAACCATTCTATGGCCCATGCAAAGTGGCCCGTCCCTCGGCTATGGTCAATCTTTAAATATCTTTGAAACTTTCTGTGAAATATGTTGCCTGCTCAGTGCGTGCAAGGCCCTATGATGAGTTACTGACAAAAGACACCAAGATGAAGCTATACACTTATTTCACAGGGGAAAGGAACTACAACAGAGTGAGAAACACAGATGGCATGTTTAGGATTTAAGAGCTTTCTTCCAACTACAAGGATGGGGGAAACCCTGCGATGGATGTGGCTTCCGAGTGCTTGGCAATCAAGTTATATGCTACTAATGTTCATTGTGGTCCCCAGAGACCTCTGTAGCAATGTACCTCCTACAAGCTTGGATAAGATCGTTACATAAAAACAGGCTGAAGGTTTCCTCTCACTGGCTCTGCCATGAGCCCATGAAGGAACATTTCATCCCAGACCATGCAGCACGCAGGGTTGGACACCCCCACAACTTATGGGCCTTATGTGCCTCACACTGTGCTTCTTGCAGGCCATCACAGGACACTTCATCTTCCAGAAACAGAACATCTCTGCACAGAGGAAGTTTCCCAAACTTCCCTTCCCCCAGCACAGACCCATATTTAGGGTGAACTATGCAATGCGGCAGAGACCAACTTCTTAACATGAAGCGGAAGCAATTAAAAATTCCTCAAAATTCACCTGCCTTTTCTTTAAAAGGAACTTTCTACTAGTTTTACTGAGTTCCCTTCAGCCACACAAACATGACAGATCAGATAAACTAAAGGGATAGCAAGGAACTTTCAAAAACTATCACACAAAAAAAGTATCCCATCTGACACTGGAGCCACGTTAACACTAGCCATGCTTCTACAGTTAAAAGGTAGTTTTGGAGAAATGAGATCAAGAACTCCAGAGAGGTTCAGCAAAGCATCCCATTCTGTGCGGAGGTGGGCTGCATCCAGGGATTCACAGTTACTTTCGCATGCTTCCTGGCAAGTGGAGAGCCATTCTTCTGAGACCTTCACTACGGCCTCAGCTCTTCTCAAGAGTGTGCCTGCTATCCTCTGAAGTCCCCATGCACAGCTGAACCTTCCCTCCAGGCAGACCTTTGGCAGCTTGCTCTGGTGCTGCAGATAATCTGGAGGGGAACTAAGAGCCACAGTCCATGTCTTCAGTAGCAGTCACCTTCATGATCATAAAGAAGGATTTCATTCAAGACTGAGATCAAGCAGACTTATTGTGGCAAAGCAGACTGTCACAAGCCTGAGCATGAGGCAGGAGGGGAGGGCATGGCCAGGCAGCTGGACAACCGAGCATGACCCATCAGACCTGGAGGCCAGTCAACTCATGCTTGGGACACAGTGCAGAGGTGCTTCAGAACCTGCTGTGGATGACCAGGATCTAACGAGAGAGAAAAGATGGTCTCTGGTCTCTTGGCCACTGTCCTCTTGCATTCCCAGTGGCCCATGCTATGTGGATGGCATATTTTCTGTTTCAAAGTACTTGTGTAGAATGTCCTTTTTAACTTTTTGTTCCTCTTTTGCCTTTGGATTGTCCCATCTAATTCACTGAATAGGACAGAAAAGCCTGGAAAGGACTACCCGGCACTACAATGCCTGGCAATAAGCTGTTTTAACTCCCATGTATCTCATCTACTACCCCCTTTTACTGGCTTCACCATTTATAAGTTCTCAGTTACACAAATGTGCAAGTCTGCACAAGGACCCCCTTTAGATAAGTATGCAGACATGAACAGGGGTACACGGCTTGTTAGGGAACCAGGAGATCTCAGGGGAGCCCCGCAGCTGCTGCTCACCCTAAGATACTGAGCTGATCTTCCCAAGGCATAGTTAAGACTCAGTGACTTGACCCATTTCTGTCTTTCAGCATAAATAGGATCTTGATCTAGAACCACAGCTGTCCTCAAGGATCAATTTCCATGAACATATGTGTCCCAGTAAGACTAGTGTGCTCCTAAGCGCTGGAACTGATGAGGTCCACACGTTCTTGTTTAAAAATTAAAATGGTTCTTGACCATGCAAAGCATGGCTCCAGCAGAACCCTGATGAGTGGGTGCTAGGGCCTGGATATACCGATTTTCGTTAGCACTGGTTCAAGTTGAATAACCAGCAACAGTGTCTTTTGCATTCCTCTTCATTTGACCAGTTAAGGGGGGAAACCTTTGTGCCTTTGACCAGAGTCTTTTAAAAAAGAAAAAAATTAAAAATGATACAGAATTACATTGAACAAAATAGGAATTCAACAGTGCTGTTACATCATATATTGTTATGATTTAGAGTTATTGCAAGGGTAACAATACAGGACATGTTTTATAATATTTTATAAGGATTTACCCAAGAATCATATAGAAGTGCAAGAAAGACCTAAAGATCAGTAGAAGCTAGAAAGTCTGACAGTAGGATGAAGGCTCCGTGCTAGCAGGCTGAGGGACTGCAACTGGAGCTGGGAAGCAACACTCAAGGTAAGCACTAGAGCTCCCCAAAAAGTATCACAGCCATCCTCAGCGACAGTGAGGTCCAGAGCTCCTCCAGCAAAGAGGAAAGCCGAGTTCCCATCAGAAAAGCCAATGTGACAAGCTTCCCCTCGAGGATGAGCAATGCGACATCTTCCCCTCAGGATCCAGGAAGCGATGCTCAACATGAGGACCACAACTTCTCCCAAGTTCATCAGGAAAGCCAGCATGACAAGGGCGTCTAGTAGAACAGCCACCAAGTATCTATCCACTACAGCTGTCTTCAATTTCTTTGTTCTCATTACCAGATACAAAACCATGCAAAATTTGTCAAAAAAAGTTATGATCACTTAAAAAGGAGAAAAATGGAAGCATTAACTGCTCCTATCAATAGACTAGCAGAAATCATCAGCACAATTATGCAAGCTACCCTGTGATCAGAAGTCTTAATTCTTTCCATTCAGAACTCGGAGCCACATAAGTGATGGTGTGCTGGCCAGCTACTACTTCACTGTCACGAGCACACCTTTCTGCTGGATGGCGCCCAACAGGAAGGAACAATCACTTTTTTTGCTCATACCTCACACTCAGGAAAGAACTCCCCAAACCTCTTCACAAATTGGCAAGAACAGGGGGTAAAAGTGTTTGAGACAATGGAAAGCACTTCGAGGTGAACTAATGGCTATGTATCTTACTACTTTTTAAATTAAAAAATAAGTGTTGATGGTAATATCTTGATCGCACTTTGTATCAATGATATAACTGATATATTGCAAGTTTATGTCTATCCATGTGCTAATGGTAACCACCACTATCTAAAGTCTCTCAAAGTACCTGCTGTACTGCACAAAATGCTGGAGAAATCACCTTTCTCATTGATAGAGGATACACAGAGTAAGATGCAAGGCTTTTATTATACATCTCCATCAAGTAGGTGCTGCCAACCTGATGTCATGGTGATATGACCTCTTACATGTTCTGCAAAAGGATAAAGTTAGAGACTGCAGAAGAGCACTGCAGTAGACACAAACGCACTGCCTCATCCCCTCTTCTTCAAACAGGACATGCTACTTATTAGGGAAGATATGAAGTCAGCTTCTGGCCGGCCATCATTTCTGGAGCAGTCCGCAGTTGATGACTAGCCAAGCATGGAGTCAAGTTCCAATAACCCTGATATCAGGCAACTTTTATGCAAGATGCTCTATGGAGTTCCCCACCAGACTTACTTCCCAGTGTGACTTCTGCTCAACACCCTGCTGCTTTCTCTTATTTCTGTAAGGTTTTGAGCTTGGCTTTCTTAAAACATACTCATTTGCAATCGACACTCAGCAGCGCCTTCATGAGCCCAACTGTAAACTGTACAGCATCAGGTACCATAGACCCGACATACTGTGAAGAGTAGCCAGAGCCAGAGCCCTTCTGTACATGTTTTCCAGTCGTTCCTATGCTTCTAGCAACAGGCAAAAAACCCCAGCCTGTGACAAGCACAGTGCATTCAGGCTGCAGCACCCACTGTTGTGTACTCCCTCAATATCCAGTTCTGAGAACTAAGGAATGGAATTCTTTCTCCCTTACTACTGGTCCATGATCCAGTGGAGTATTTGCCTTCCATCCACACAAATTGAGTTCCACCAGATCTACTGATCACCATTCTATATGGACACTGCCACCAGTGGACAGGTTAGACCTGCCAGGCTATCAAAAGCTCCCTTCACAAGACCAGCATGGGTTATGTCTGGGTAAAAAGGAAAAGAATAAGGAACACAGGTGATGCACACATCTTGACAGTTCTATGCCAGGTATGAAATTATATTACTAGACATTTGCTGTCAATACCCATAGGTATAAGGTCATTTTTTCCCATAAGCCTAGCAAGCAATTTAAGCCAATGGAAGTGGCAAGTGAGTGACCCTAGGTATGATAAGAGTTTATGTCAACTTTTTATATGAATGGTTCTCATTCATCAGACAGCAGCAATTGTAGCTTGGTAAGTACTCAGACATGGTGCTGTGCACTCAGGTCACATGTCCTTTAATGCAACTGAATCGACATGGTCTACATCTGAGCTAACTTTCCTAAATCATTATATAATTATACAATAACACAGTAACTTGCATCATATCCAGATACACTAGTGTTTTTTTTTTGCTGGGGATTGAACTTGGGACCTTGAGCTTGCCAGGAGTTATATCCTCCACCCTAGATATTCAAATAGGTGAATGGAAAGAAATGGAAAATGGTGTATCAAAGCAGAGCACAGCTATGCCATTTCACATTTGCCATCACAGGACATCGAGCATTACCACAGAAAGTACCTTTCCCAAACAACCCAGCTTTCAGTAAACCCATGACTTCCTCTCTGCTGACACCTACACATACCCTGCTTTAGCACTCCCACTACCTCTCCCCCACCCTGATCATTGTACAGGTCAGAATTTCATCCCAAAACAAGCTCCAGGCAACCTAGAAAAGTTACCATGACACCACACACTGAAAGGTTAGAGCTCGGGAGGGAGAGCAAAGTAGGAGGCCACTTGTGCCTGTGCAGAGATGGCTCAACTACAGAGGACCCTGGCACACTCATCCTTACACACTGATATCCAAGTGGAAGCCACCAGCATGTCATTAGGAAGTGAAGGTGCTTACTCTACCCACATGTAGCAGAATGAAGTGAGGTCAGTGGTCTGGTGACCTACTAGCCTAATATCACTCATTTCTTCTGAAAATCCCATCTGCCCAAGGGCCTATTTCAGGCCAAACAGGAAGCATGAATGCACACATTCCTTCAGGAACTGGACTCTGCCCACAAAACCCATCCCTGCCTGCCTCCCTTACTTTGAATTAACCCTGTGATAGGATCAAGGTCCCACAGCATTATCTGACAGCTGAACTTCAGTGATTTGAATAAAATATGCCTTTTAGTAGCAGGTGAAGTATCTGACTCAGACTTCATTCTACCATTAACATCTTCAGATTCATTCACACCTACAGAAGTGACACAGCTACAGTAGCACATAACCCAGAGAAGGGCTGGCAAGACCACTTATGCCCTGACACTTCCTCATGCCTGTGCTGGCACCTGCTCCAATTGGAACACCCCGAGTTACTGCTACATGAGTCAGAGTAGACACCTATCGGGATTTTCTAAAAGCATCGAGGCGATTGAGATACCTGGTGACTTCAGGATGCAGCTATACTGAGAACTGACATAAGATCTAGTTTTCCTAATTTCTAGAAACTAGCTTACCAAAAGTTAAGATTAGGAACATGCAGTGGTTTTACTTGGTTCACCGAGTATACACCTTCCAAACCTCCAATACGCACTAGGACAACAAAGTTGGCTGCAGAGATTATTAGTGCTCTTGTAGAATGACTGCCAAACCCAAGTGGCTCTGTATCTACTGAAACTCAAACTTTAGAGCTGAGCTTCGGGAGACTTGCTCTCCTTGGCTGCCTTAAGCACTTCTGGCTCACCCGGCCCGCTCCCACCCATGGGAGGCAACAGCCCGACTAGTTCTGGCTATGTCTGAGTCTGCAGAGGTGCCATGCTATCCCGCACCTCCAGAGAGCAGTTAAGTCATCTCCAGCTCGTTTGGACACAAGCATGACATGACAGAGGGAAGAAGTCTTCCTGTCACTCGCAGAAATTCAAACCACAGCAGGGGACAGAACATTTTGAGGTACCTCTCACCTCAAAACAGACTTTTGCGAGCATAGCTGTCTGTACCTGGGTATCTAGGACAAGGTCACTGCTTCTCATGAGTTTGGCGCGGCCCCACAGAAGCGTATGCAGCCCAGGGAGCCGATGTGTAATGCGACTTGGCCTTCCCCTGAGGGAATACAGGCACCTCCCTTGTTACCCATGTAACCAAGGCACGATGTTTTGTTGAAGATTAGATGTTCTTGCTGCTCCAGATCCCATAGACTCTTCACATTCCCCAGAAACAGCTTTCTATTGTATACAGAAGCATGATTATATAAGCAAACACGCAGTTATTGCAGAGCCCGTTCCCCATAAAGAGGGGCTCCTCCCTTCCGCATCTGGACTCTTACCCTGCATGTCTTCATCCTCCATGGTCTTCCCTCTGGAGTTTCAAGAGCAGTGCTGGGAGCGGCAGTTTTGGTGCCCAAATAGACCAGAGCACGAGGGAACACTACGCGGGGGAGACGAGACCTCGGGTTGTGCGCACGCAAGAGGTGTAGTGCACCATCAGGTGTCCACCACAGGGCAAACAGGTTCAGGAGGGCAATGGTTGTATGCAGAAACACTTGCTGTATTCAAAGCAAGAAACGTCAAGTTTCTCACTTTTGTGCAAGCGATGTGCCCTTGGTCGCCAGAACAAGGAACTGAGCCCTGAAACACGGAGGCACACGGGGCGACAATTGAGCACCTGGTTTGCTGTGGTGGGGCCTCAGCATACTTCCGCATTTACCTCTTTGGGGACTTGGATCAGAACGTCTTCATTATTCACCTGTTGAAAGGACTACAGACGAGTTGGCTTGGGGAACAACCTTAAAACTAAGCCCCAAGTGAAAAAACAATGATTCAACAGCTCTGCTGATTGAGCAAAACTGGAGGATTTGGGCTCTATCAGAAGCAGTGAGCTACTGTGGCGGGGGAGTCGTCTCCCCATTAGAAGCGAGTTCTGCTGCAATTTCCATTTCACAACCTCCCTCAGTAAGAACAACTTTAACTGTGCCAAAGCTGCTACTTCCACTCTCAGTTGAGCGAAGTTTTGCTGCATCACCTTATGTCTGCCCTTCCTGGACTCATTCTTTCACTTTCCCTTGCAATTGGCACTAAAAGCAGCCAGACAGGCAAGGAGTATACTTGGGTTTTCAACACGCCTTCCCTGTTCAAGTCCAAGATCCCAACAATCTGGGACAAGTTTTATGTCTTCATGAATCTGTGCCCTTGAAGACCTTAAAAGGACTCAAAACTATCGCTACCTATAGCCCCACGGCCCTCTTTATCTTGGGTTTTCCAGGGCTCATGAGACAACAGCTTATGGCCCCCAAATGATTTAAAAGGAATAGCTAAAACATGTTTAAGCCTGCCTGGGTGATTATTGTGGAAGAGAAGTATTTTTGATTTGTGTGGATCAAGCCACTTGTGATGCCATCCACAAGGTGGTTGTTACAAAAGATGTGCTAACTGGAGAAGGTGCCTTTGCTGCTATAAATGATCAAATTACCTTTACCAGCATATGAACAAATTACAGTAGCTGCCACAGGGGCTTGGAGGCAGCTTCAAAGGACAAGACATCCCTCAACCCAACCTCCATTTGCCAGAATCCTAATGAAGCTTTTCAGGATTTTATGACAAGTTTATTTCAGGCCTACAGGAGGATTAACAATACAGAGGCTGACAACTATTCAACATTCAGCCTTTGAAAAAAATCAAATAAAGGTAAAGGGGCTTGCCACACACACAAGAAATGAGCTATCTGAAATAATTCAAATTTGCACAGACATTGCACCCTCCTGTGCAAGTGGGTGCCTTGGGAGCAGCGATCATGCAGGCTACTCATCCATAGCCAAATGGAAGGGGAAAGAACAAGGCCACTTGTTTCAGCTGAGGGAGCAGGAGACACCTTGCTTGAAATTGTTTACTTGTTTTAGCTGTGGGGTGAGATACAGCTTGCCCGAAACTACTCTACCCCACTGGTAGCAGCAGCACAGCCATCTCCCTTTGGCCCTTCAAAATTTCCAGTATCTGTCCAATGTGTAGAGCCTGGGGCCATACTTGACCTGAGGCCAATTGAAGAAATTGACCCTGGAGATGGTTAAGATCAGGAATCCTAACAACTCCACTGTATCTTTTTGGCTCTTCTCACCTAAGGAGCTGCACATGCTATACACCTTTGTGGACCTTCTTTCCTGATGCAGCCTTGGCTCTCCCGTTGCCTTGGGCAGCGCCCACTTTCATACCCATTTTTACAAAATTAACCCCAACTTCTGGGCAGCAGTGCTGATGCTCACCCTCTTTAGAAACAATGATACTGGTCAAGTGGCTGCCCTTTCCCACTGCCAAATGATCCTCTCTGTGCCCATCTACTCGAATCACAGGGAAAAAAACTCCCCTTATACATAATTCATCAGGAGTACACCATGATGATTTACTCTTCAATAGGTTCAGTCAGTCCCTAGAAGCCATCAATCATTCATGTCCATTTACCTCAATGCTACAGTACCACTTGGTGCGTACCACAAAGTGAATTTGTGCCCTTGGAGGAATGTTGTACCCATCCACTTGACTATCATTATGAATGTGACTATTCTAGATTGGTCCCACACTATATTACAGGGCATTATCCATCTTCCCTGTTTCTCAAAAGGGTGTATGGGATTTGGCCACTCATCTCCCCCAATACACTGTCTAGCCACAGGCTAAAAGACATCATGTAGGTGGCTCAAAAATGTTGCTCCAGTGCCTATGTAATCTTTGTCCTTTTGATTTTGTCGACCACCTGGCAAAAAAAGTGTCATATGCTTTAGAAGCCCAAGAAAAGAGATTTGAAACTACAAAGTATAAGTTTCATGGCCTTGGGGCAACTGTCTTAGATACAGGAAATCAAAGCAAAGTCCATCAGCACTTTCAGGGGCTACAATGCTGCATTTCACCATGTATGATTACTTTGCCATACAACACAGCTCAATGGAGATGGGAGAGAATGCTGATACATTTAATGGGTATATTTCATAATAACGTAAATATGGACTTACAGAAAACTCCAAATTATGGATCTTCAATGTGGCCAACTCAGTGTTCTCATTCTAGATCAAGTAGCTAACTCTGTGCTTCATCTGCTAAATGGATTTAAAATCATTTTTAATCTGCAAGCAATGGAGTATTCATTAAGTACCACTACAGTTATTGTACTAATTTGCTTATTAATCCTCTGAAAGTCTTCCAAAAACATTGTTGCTCTCACCTCAAGACATCAAAAGTTGTAACTACAAAACAGAAAAAAGATGTTGGAAGCAAAGCCATCTGTACCTGGGTATCTAGGACAAGATCACTGCTTACAAGCTTGGCAGGCACCATGACAAGTACTCAGCTCAGGAACCTGATGCACAAAGTGACTTGCCCTTACCCTGAGAGAATACAGGCACTTCCTTTCTCGTTACCCACGTACCTACCAAGGCACGATGTTTTGTTGAAAATTAGATGTTCTTCCTGTTCCAGCTCTTACTCTTCCCTTAAATCCTCCAGAAATTGCTTTCTATGCTGATTGTGTAAATCAATTTGTGTTTAGGAAGTCCTTTTCCCCATCAGGGGAGGGGGATCCACCTGACCTCAGCTTTCTGAACTGTAACTCATCTTCATTTCTTCATTCTCCACTGTCCTTTCAGTTTCAAGAGCTGCACTGACTCTGCACACAATGCCAAAGCAGCCATGTCTCCCACGAGGCTATTCATAATCAGAACCATGACATACATATTGGAGACACGACATTGAGCTGCAAGTTCAAGAATCACTGACAAAAAGACTCCTCAAAGTAAGGAGAACATGAAGTATATAACAAGCCCAGAAGTATCTTCAAGCATCTTCAAATAGCATCTTCAAGAATGGAAGATTTTAGCTTCTGCCATAAAAATTATCTGTCCACTCACCAAGATATTCTACATTCCCACCTTTTTAATGTGTTTAAGATACACAAGCATCAAATACTCTAGTGAAAGCCCCATGGGACAACAGGTGCCAAATACTAAAATGTCTCTGGAGGGACCCAAGGCTACTCTACTGGTTTCTCTACCAGTGGATATCTTGCTCCCTGGGAAAAATAGGCCATATGGACAGATGTTTTTCTTGTCAAATGTGGAGGGTCCTACAAGTATCCAGTAGTCAAGGGATTCCATAAAACATCTTCCTACAATCTCCTCTGAAACAGTGAAGAATTACTCAGCCCATTAGTTTGAGGGCACCAATCAGGTGCCTTTTCTGTGCCGAGCTTTGCATTTCTGCCTTCTTAGCAGAAAATTCCTGTCAGTTAGCAGACCACCAATGACCACATCCTACAAAGGTGCAAAAATCAAACATTAGCCTCAGAAAACAGAACCCATGAAGTTTATAGGCCTTTGCCTTCAGTGATTGTCAAGCTAATCCTTTGTATAGGTATCATCAAGAGCTGTATGAAGTACTGATACTTCTCTGCTGTCTTCACCCAACTTGTGTCATTCAAATTCTGTAGACAGACTACATTCCACGGATGAATGCATCACAAATGGAACATTTTTACTGCAAGACACTGGTCAAGCTTTGGACCATTGCTTGGGGAGAAATGGGCATTCCTAGGTCTGCTTATTCATGATTTCTCATGGTAATCAAAGTAAAAGACTTATAGGAAAGCATCTTGTACATTTTGTGGCGAGATTTACTACTATTTTGTATTGTAATGCTTATAAATTATGTGTTTGTGGCCATGAAGTGCAACTACAGTTTTCACTAAGTATTTTTAAAAAATAGGTTAAAATATGGCATAAAAATTTATACCTTTGTTGATGCAAACACTTAATGTGCTTTCAAGTAAATTTTTTTTTTTTTTTTTTTTTTTGCGGAACCAGTCAAGTAACTTTATACTAGAATTCAACTACCAGGGTCCTTATTCATGCAGTAAGAAGCCAGATATTGTGAACAGACTTGTTCCCATCTCCTGACCTAACTCAACATGTGACATTCAAAAACTGGTTCATCAGTTTCCAACTCATGTTACATTTGCTAATAGCACAAGGCGACCATCACAGAACTGTACACAGGAACAAAGCAAAAATTCCAAATGAAATGTTACAATTTAAAAACAAGTATACAGTACAATCTTTGGATTTCAGAAAGATTTGCAGTGGCTTCATCTATGGCAAAGAAAATCCAACTGGTACTACTCATGTCCACATTGCACCATGATGGAAATATTGATAGGAAAACTGTCAAAGCAGAAGCCTGAAATGGAAACTTTCCACAAAACAATCCAAAGGTGGGGTAGATGGCGAGCCATGCAGCAACTATGATGTCATTCAAAACACTAAAGTTTTAGCCAATGATTGCATCTTAATCTCAAACATATGGCATAGTTTGTTGACAAAGAAACAAGTCCAAAATACTGCAGAGAAATTCTTAGAGGATTGGGAATGAAACTCCTAAGTAGTTATTTACAGTAGAGGAAAAACAATGTTTCTCCCCTGCCCCCCAGGAGGGGGGACCCTGAGCTGATAGGTGCACAGGCAGGTGCAGCATTCCAAAGACCTGCTACAATAGGAAAACCAAAAAGATGTCAACTTGTCAACTGTCCTACAAAAAAGGACAGGAAACCAAAATATGTGCCATCAGTGTAAGTGATCCTTGTGTACAAAATATGCATGAAGACTTCCTTGAGCATGACAACTGAAGCAAAGATTTTGGTAGAGTTCTATAGGTATTTTTCACATAAATTTTTACTTTTGCCATTATCTCTTAGGTTTTGTAAGAAAACTGTTATAAGTCTAATCACTATTTTATTGCCACATTTCCCTAATAAGTGTACATCATATAAAATAGTAGGAAGCTCCTAATGAAATAGGAAGTGCTAACAGTAGCCTGCCCTATGAGAAAGGAAATCTTAGCACATGTCTAGTCGGTGCAAGTGAAAAATGCATGGAACATGCAGTTGTCATATGTGAAGACTGCTTGGATGTAATAGTTTTAAAAAATGTATTACTGTGGTATACTTGTATTGGTATTGTTCATAGGTTTTTATTTTAGATGTTCTCTTTGGTTTTGCAAGTATGCAGCTGATATGAAAATGTTTATTCTAAGTACAAATTACACATTCAGAATTTAATACTGACATTCATGTTCCTGTTGCATATTACACACTGCATAAGAATCTGCAGACAGTGAGATGTCAAGTATCTCCTAAAAGAGACCAGGAAAGCAAAATTCATGCCATTAGTGTATGAAATATGTATGGGCAAGTATCATGTGAATATTCCCTTGTGATTTTTGTAGAGTGCTGTTGATATTCTTATTGTAGATCATATAGGAATTTTTGTTCTTCAAGCTCTACACCAAAAATCTGTCAGTGCTGAAAATTTTGATGCTCTTTTTCTAAACACTCAAAAATGCAACAAGTTGGAGTGATAGCTTGGTGGTCTAAGTGCCTGCCTAGCAAGTGCAAGGACCCAGGTTTAATCCCTTGTATGACATGCCATGCTTAAGATTTATTCAACAAAATTCAAAATTTAAATTCATCCCAATGGAAATATTGTAAAGGATAAATATGGGCTTGATACATCCATGTTTATGGGCATTTGACAAAAAAAATTGTTATAAACTCTATAAGGGGCTCCTAAATAACTTGGTCAGATATTCCACAGTAATTTGCATTAAGGATTGGCCATGTCCTATACCTAAGGTGCACAGGCGGCGGCTTTGCAAAGAACAGTCCAATGGACAGGAAGAACACTCGTCGTGTGATGGGAAACCTCAGGAAAAGTCATATGCACAGAACAGTCTTTCAAATAGAAATCTATTCAATGAACTGCTTAACTATTTTGAGTTTCTTACATTGAGTTTGCCATCCATTATGAACAACATTTAAGTGGAGCCAATGTAGAACAGCAAATCTTAACATATGGTCTAGATTTAAGGTCCTCCATATGTAAAACAGTTTTTGAAATCACATAGTAGCTATAGCATTTAATATGGAAGTTTAGTATGGTGGCACGTGACTGTGATCCCAGAACTCAGGAGGCTGAGGCAGGAGGATTGCCACAAGTTTGAGGCAAGTCTGGGCTAACTAGTGAGTTTAAGACCAGCCTGGACTACGTAGCAAGACCCTGTCTCCAAAGTAAAAATATTAACATGAAGATGCTCAAGTATTTGACTAGAAGGTGGTAGGAAATAGAGAGTACCTGACCTCTCAGAGGAATGTGCATATGCATTTATAAGTCCCAGGATGTTTCTGGCCCTTATTAGAAAATGTTCTCAGAAAATCTACAACTGGGGCCAGGGAGATGGCTCAGTGGAATAAGTGCTTCTCTGGCAAGTGCAAGGGCCTGAGTTC
>NDGN011519357.1:3708-14487 GCA_002564285.1 Tympanoctomys barrerae | reverse complement strand
AAAAAAAAAAAAAAAAAAAAAAATACTATTGCATAAAAACTATCCCTTGATTAATTTTGGCATTAAAGGCAATCTTTCAATATATGCCTATTTCTCAAGTTGAAAGCCAAAGTCTTTACAAAGGGATAAATAAATCTAATATTTCTCTGACTCTACTGCCCTCCAAGTATATGATTTGGAGAGTGCTGCAGCTACACTGACCTCCTCACTACCCTCAAATACACCTTGTTCTCACCTAAGTGAATTCCAGGCATCATTACAGCACCTTCCTTCAGTGCCTCTTTATGTGTTTGCCTGTGTGCATGTATATTGTACGCATGTAATACATTACATATACATGTTATATATGTGTAACTATACACATATATCAGCAGTTTCTTGTTCAATTGAAATATTAAATTATATATATATATATATATATATCCTATTAATGATAAACTTAAAAAATGAGAACATATTTTTAGGCCAGCAAATGCCTTAGTACTATGTAAGATACAAAATTGGTTAAATGAATTGATGAATAAGTAAACGAATAAATGAGTGGATAGGTGGATGGATGGATGGATGGATGGATGGACGGACGGATGGACTGCTGGGTACAGTGGAAGCAAAATTCCCAATGGAAAATGAAATACTCATTTGAAAATCAAAAGACAGAGTTGTCCAGAAATTCTGGGTGCTTCCCTACAATCAAACTGATCAAAATCATTCATGATTTTCAGCCAGTTGGAACCTGGATTCCTGGTCAACCATGTTCCCTGGACACACCCCATTGGTGTCTGTTACCACCATTCCTTCAGTATCACTAATCCACATCAAATTCTTTAACATTGATATTACAAAACTTAAAGCACTGTAGAGTTCGCAAATTACAGAATGTCTGTGCTTTTTAGGACATTCATCAGAATGATGCCACTGTGATCGTCAGTGACTACAGCCAGTGATCATTTGGTCTGTCTATTCTTTGTATCTTATTTCAATGCACAAGGAATACATCACAAGTTCTCCTCAACTGCTAATCAAAAGGCTCTCGTATTTTAGCTCATTTCTATGCACCAGGGAATACCCGCCTGGGTCACTAAGGTCCTCCCAGGGAATCGTAGTCCTTACCACAGGAGATGGCACCTTGTCTCAGCAGGTTCCGAATACTGGAGGGCAAATTGGTATAACTGCCAAGTTAACAAGTTAACAAGTTACCTGTGGATAACTTGAGAAACCAGTTAATGCTCTGTTACAGGTAATTCAACTACAGGTGATAGTATAAGGATAAACTTTGGACCCACTTTGTTTTCATCATTGCAATAGAGCACACAGTAAAGAGATTTTATATGTACAGAAATGTACCCCAAATACAAAATGAAATCTTCCTAGGTGGTATCTTAATCTGCTTGCTCTTTTTACTAGATTTGTAAACCTTATATAATTTCCTCTTTTACAATTCTTTTGTAACATTTCACACCTTATTTAGATCCCAAAAATGTTATTTCTAAGTCTGAATTTTGATTAAAATGACTCTTTCAGTTTTCTATTTATCCATTTAAAGTTTATTTATTTTGTCTTTATTTGCTCTTTCTATCCTTCCTTGGAATGACTCACCCAGAATGATCAGATTTAAAAACTACTAAAAAATTTCAATCATAAGCAGAGCTAGTACTTCTTTCTGACTGCTACTCCTTCTTTTAGAACTGTTTAAGAGGACATTGGGTTATGCCCTATGAGCTTTTATCTATGTTTGTAAAATGCCTATTTAATTTTTAAAGATATAGAAAATATAATACAGACCTCAAATACACCCTTCATTTTACACAGCACCAATGAGGCCCAAGGCTCAGAACAGATATTAGACACCCAAATTGGAAATCCAGATCTCCTAAGGATGCACTATTTCTCCCCAGGACAGCGCCTTCTCGGAGTTGTTCTGCATATTATTATAGCATATTATAATAGAGAAAAACAATTATAAATATTTAATATTATATTTAATATTAAGTCCTTACTTAATATTATATTTAATATAAAATAATTAAAAATATCATAATAGAGAAAAAGAATATTATTAGCATTCTCTTATGATGAATATATCAAACTCGAAGATTTTAAGCTATTGTCACTCCATTATTTTTAAAATAAAAATGATTTTGTTAAGTTAAATCCTATAAAATGTAATTACAGTCTTTGGGAACAGCCCAGCAAAAATGAAGCTACATTTTGCTTTCTTAGCTCGTAAAAGCCCTGGAAGGTACTCAAAAAGAGACTGTATAAAAAGTAACATACATCATTTTATTTCACAGCCAGCTTCCGGACACTGGAAAATGCACCCAATTGGGATCCATTAGGAATCAGCATCCACCAAAGATGAATTGATTATGTTCCAATGTGTATTGGCTAAAGCTGAGTACCCATTACTGTACCCTCTATATCAGTGAATGCTACAGCTCTTTGATCATACCCTATATATTTCTGTTACAGGAGATAAGGCTATTGGTATGGATAACCAGCTTTTCCCATTTAATCTGAATCTGACTTTTCATCCTTTTTATTTTTAGTTTATAAACTGGAAAGATCTTTTTTCCCTTTCTGTATCTTGCAGGATGTTTAGCTAAACAATAACACATCTCAGCATATACCCTTCAGTATTAATAAAACCATCATTTGTCTTTCATACAGGAAAAAAGTCTTTATTCACTTTGCATTTGAAAACATTTCATTTTCTTTCTTTGTGGAGTCTTCCTGGGATGAATCATAACACACTGAGGTCATGCCAGTTGTACTGTGTTACACAGGAGGGTGTTTCACTCCTGAAATGTGCCACTAGAGCCTCTAACACCTTGTCACTCTTGAACTGGAGCCATTTGTGTTGAAGACTCCAACTGATACCTGCCTGGGCTCAAAGTCTTCTCCAAGACATTGTTCCCATTCAGGTCAAAAACATTCAAAAGGAGATGGAGAGATTCATCTTAAGCCTGGGTATCCATCGCTACCTGCTTTGCACTCTTTAGAGGAATTCATTTCATTTGAAATGATAGGTATAAACAGAGAAAAGTGGACTGAATTTCTTTCCCCAGTGTCCAAATTGCAAAAATCAGCTTTGGAAAGGCTGCAGCTTTTAATCTCAAATGTTCTTTTCATTCATCCTAGCCAGTTTAAATTATGATATGAACAGCTGAAAAATTAATTATAAATTATACAGCTTATATGGGGTTACTGGCATTCTACCAAATTATTCACCAGCCTCTCGTAAAGTGAGGTCATGTCACTTCCTGTGTGGGTGTAGAAGGGCTAGAAGGAGTTTCACAGTTTTAATTTCATCCGCTATTTAATAACCCTTACTCATCATTGGTATGCTATGATTCCACTGTCCTTGTAAATCTCACTGTAGACTCCGGGACAAAAAGATTTATCTTATTACCCATAACAACCAAAGATTTCCCTGTTTATTTTTCAGTAGAATTCTGATTAAACTACTGAGTGTTCACTGAAAGTTGACAATGGGTTTTGTTTTGTTTTGTTTTATGTCAACATTACAGTTGGGATACATGCAGCAGGTATTCAGTTGTGACTCCCAAATCTCCTGTGTGAATTCATAGCCCACTTCAACCCTTTGTGTCCATTCTAATACTTGTGGTAGAAGACACAGACTCGGGCTGGAATAGACCTTAGAGAGTGATCGTTTAGTGCAATTCCTCGCTTCACAGAAAAGGAAAGTTGAGGTCCAGGGAACTTAAGAAATGTTCACAACATGACTCAGTTAGCCGCCAGTGGGTCTAGAACACCTCCCCAAGTTTATAGACTTACAGTTTGTTGTTCCTCTCATGCACAGCACCCCATTGCTCTGGTTTGGACTGTGTTCGTTCTTGCGTCACCTGCTCAGCTCCACTGCCCTGTCCTTTCACACTGTCTACCTAGTAAAGCCCAGTCCTAATTAGTCTAAAACCCAATCTGATGAGAGTGGCTGAAGAAAATTACTCAGCGGGGCAAGTTGCTGCTACTTTACTTTCAGCGTCTTCCCCTCCTCTGGCCCTAAGGGCTGCCTAGATGTCATTCTGTATTCCACAGTTCATGAGGTAGATCTTTCACAGTCATGTTCACGTTCAACACAGCAGTGAGTCCAAATTTTCTCCCCAATTTTTACTTAAACTCTAACCTCCCAAGGATACTCGAAACTTCCAATTTTTACCACTGAACCTCTAAATGTACTCATCTGCCCTCTTTCCTATCTTAATATGAGATGTACTCCTATCAAAGTGAATGAAATCCCTCCTCTTTCACCAAACCCGCTTGTTCACTGTTCGGGTCACATTCCTTCCACCACGCTCAGGACGTTTATTCTAAAGTATTTTCTTTTTTCTCATGGCTACCTCACTACCACTTCCACGGTCTTCTTTCCAGAATTACTTGAATAGACGCTGGCACCCTCATATGTCCAACAGCTTCTTACTTGTCATTTGGTTCCTCTTGCTATGTGACACCTGCTATTCCTGGGAATTTGCTCTCTATACCTTGCTTTCCCCATTCCCTGAGCACATTACCAAGGTCCCAAGCTTTCTACTGAACACATTTGTATGATAATTTTCAAATTGATAATCCCAACCCTAGGCTTGTGCACATGTTCCACCTTCTCTTTCCTCACTCATTGTAATATATCAAGCCTCCAAAGATGTCTCAAAAATCAACAAATGAATGAGATGTATGCTCCTCCTTCTCCTTTGTTCCTTGTCCCACCAGATGATACCAATACTCATGTAAGAATTATTTTTTAATGACCAGTGACAGAATATATCATAAAACACTGAGTGAAGTATTTGGTCCTGGGAAAGCACTTAGGTCACTACATACTTCTCATAATCAAATTGCTTAATATTTCTAAGCTTCAGTGTCAGCTTGCTCTAAGGTAGAGATGTTAATAGTGACCCCTGAGAACTAAATGTGATAATGCAAATAAAATATCTAGTATGTGGTCAGCATTCAGTAATTTTTATTTATTGCTAGGAGCACCATGACTACTAGTATTATTGTTATCAGTATAGGCAGTACTTATTTCAGGTCAAAGTCCTCCTCTGTGTGTATCTGCTGTCACAAGCCAGGCCCAGGCCAAGCCGGCATCTCCCCTGTAGCACTCACAAGTCTCCTAAATAACATCTCTGTCCTCAGTTAGGCCGTTCTCAACCTATTCTCCACTACTACAAACATAAGTGACAGAGCAAACATTTCAGGTTGTTTCTTTTTTCTAAAATGATTCAATGGTTCATCTTTGTTTGTCGTATGTTAAAGTCTAGATTCATTGGAGCAATTGAAAATATGTCATCTAGCGAATGTTTATTTTTCTAGCCACGTCTTCTGGCTTTCCCCACTAACTTTTAATAATTAAACCAGAATGTTCTCTTTCTTAAAATCCCCTAAAACTTTTCAGACCTCTTTCCCACCAAAATTTTCAGAGATGCAATAGATAGATAGATAGATAGATAGATAGATAGATAGATAGATAGATAAAACTCAATGAGCCCACTTAGTAACTATTATGCATAGTTCAGATCTCAACTTATATGAAAATTTCTTAAGGAAGACTTAGCTAATAGGCACTCTACCTACTTTATCACACACTTGTGTGACCAGTGTCACCTTTTCCATTCCTTTCTTTGATATGATCAATTTCCTATGACTGATCTAACCATGTGCCACAAATTTGATGGTTTAAGTAAACAGAAGCGTGTTTTGCCGTGTCTAGGAAGCCAGATCACCAAAATCAAAGTTTCAGCAGAGCCGCACTTTCTTCAAAGCCTCTAAGGACAGAGCTTCTCTTTCCTTTCCCAGCTTTTGTAGTCCTGTGCTCTTTGTCTCTGAAAGTATAACTCTAATTTCTCTCTCAGTCTACACTGCCACCTTGTTTGTATCACTGTGTCTTCTCCACTTCTATGATCCCCTAAATCCAGGAGGATTTCACCTTGAGATTCATAACTAATTACATCTGCAAAGATACTATTTTTAAATAGGGAGGCATTCTTTGTTTGCTGTTGGGTTTTGAGATAATTTTCAATTCATTAGCTTGTCAAGTTTATTCACTGGACTCTATGTTCCATGAAGGGAATAATTATGTCCATATTGTCCATCACTATGAGGTCAGTTTGGCATATGTTCTATTCCTATGAAGTAATTATGTAATGCAGGGCTCTCAAGCCTGGTCTCAGATGGGACCAGTTTCATGGAAGACAATTTTCCCATAGACAGGGTAGGGGTAGGGAGTGGGTAATGTGGCTTCAGGATGACATTTACTGTACAATTCATTTATATTACTTCTATTATTGCATTATTTATATACACTGTATTAGTATTATTGTTACATTGTAATATATAATGAAATAACTATACCACTCACCATAATGCGGAATCAATGGGAGGTCTGAGTACGTCGTCATACAGCTAGATGGCCACTCCTGGAGGTGACGAGAGCCAGTTTACACAGGAGACTTCTTGTTCCCACCAGAACCTAATGCCATTGCCGATTTGCAGAGATCAGGCTATCATGTGTGCACTGGGAAGCAGCTCTAAACACAGATGAAGCTCCACTTGCCCACCACTCACCTTCTGCTATGTGGCCCAGCTTCTAACAGACCACAGCAGACACTGGTCTGAGGCCTGAGGGCTGCGGACCCTGGGTATAGTGAATGTATTTCTTCCTCTTAGCTTTCACCTGGCTCTTCTACCACATTCTCATTGTATCCGGCAACCTCCATGACTACTTCTATTGTCTCCATTGAAATGGATTCATGCCTTGGCCTAGAAGTGAAATGTGCGCCTCTACCCGAAATAAACAGATTCAGCAGCAGAAAAAGTATAGACACAATGAACTAAATAATGTCAATTCATTGGCTGGATACAACAGACATCTATGGAGTATTTCATCATCCAATAACAGAATGTGTCTTTGTGAAGCTGACGTAGACCATTCACCAACATGGACCACATTCTGGGACATAAAGTACACCTTAATAGCCAGGCATGGTGGCATGCACCTGTAATCCCAGCAAGTGAGAAACTGAGGCCAGAGGATCAGCGTGAAGTTGAGGCCTGGCTGGCCTGCATAATAAGTTCAAGGCCAGCCTAGATTATGCAGAGAGATGCTGTCTCATAAACTAAAAGCAAAACTAACTAAGCAAATAAATACACTATAACAAATTTTAAAGAATATAAATTTATAATGTAAAAAAATAAAAAAGATTTTAAAAAATTATAATGTCTGTCCAATAGAGTTAAACTAGAAATCTATAACAGAAAGGTGCCTGGGAATCTCCAAACTGCTTGAGCATTAAAGCAAACACTTCTCAATAGTAAATGGGCTAAAAAGAAAACATAAAATAAAGATAAAAATATCTTAAAGTGAAAAGGAAAATACAATTTATCAAAGTAGGAGTTGCTGATAGCAAGTATGATAAGGAAAATCATAACATTGAGTGTATATATTAGAGGGCAGAAAAGCTAAATAAAAATGATCCTAGTTTCTATCTTAAGAAATTAGAAGGGCCAACCAGATAGCTCAGGGGACTAAAGTGACTGCTTGGGCAGGCACAAGGACCAGAGTTCAATCCCAAGCATGCTGTGCTGCCCCCCGCCCCCTGGGACGCACTGAGACAGCAACTGAGACTGGGCATAGTGTCATGTACCTGCAATCCCAGTGCTTGGGAGGCTGAAAACAGGAGGACCACTATGAGTTTGATCTATGTAGTGTGACTTTGTAGACCCTGTCCTAAATAAAAAGAAAAAATTAGAAAAAGAGGGGCAAATTGAATCCAAAGTAAGAATAAGAAAATAAATAATAATAATCAAAGCATAAGCCACTGTCATTGATAACAGGGAATCAATAGAGGACATGAAAAACTAATTTTTAGACAACATAATAAATTCTTCTAGCTAACAAGAAAAAAGAGACACATATTACTAATACTGAAAATGAAAGAGATAACAACATAACAAATCCCATGGACACTGAATGGAAAATAAAAGAGTTCTCTGAAAACTCTATGCCCACAAATTTTGATAGCTAGAAGAAATAGGCAAATTTCTTGAAAAACACAATTCACCATAATTCACAAAAAAAAAAGAAAGAAATAGACAACGTAAGTCATACCTAAGAAACAGAATTAACAATTGATAACCTTCCAAAATAGAAAGCTCTAGATGTATTCACTGACAAATTCTATAAACCCTTTAAGGGAAATAAAAGTCATAGTAATCCTTTACAATCTTTTTCAGAAGATAGAAACAAATTACCAGATATAAGCATGTAAAACTGGCCCAAGTAAAAATTTTTAAGCATTAACTGCTACCTTCAAAAAACTAATAGGAATTAGTAGTGCAACCATCTTAACTACCCTGTATATACACATATATGATTTTTCCCTTCTTTTTCATCTCTTTCTCCTTTCATTGCAGACAACAATGTGAAATATAACAATCACTGTTGAATACTGTCATCTTTGTTTTTTAAAAAAGTTGTGTATCATTCCTAATGTCTTACCTATTATTTTTCTGTTCTCTTTAAAATAAAACAATAAAATAAATTAGAAAAGAAGATAGATGGAGAAAATACCCTCTTCCTCATTTTAGGAAGCCACGCTATCTTGCACTAAAACCAGACAGAGATTGTACAAGAAAACCACGAGTCAAAATTTCTCCCAAATATAAACCCAAAATCCTCAACAAAGTATTAGCAAATCACATCCATTCGGATATAAGAATAACTGTATACCAAGTAAGATTTACCCCAGGAGTACAAGAATGGGTCATTATTCAAAAGTTAATTAACATCATCTGTCACATTGGCAGTCTCAAAAAGAAAAATCATATGGTCATATCAGTAAGTGCAGAAAAAGCATCTGACAAAACCCAACATCCATTTATAATAAATGATGACAGTGACATAAGACTAAAGGATAACTCAATTTCATAAAGAATTTCTACTAAAAATTCCTATATCTAACAGTACACACTATTTAATGGTAAGAAACTCAAATAATTCCTGTTCAGATTAAGGAAAAGATAATTTAAAATTTTCCTACTCAGATTAGTATTTCCTTTGCTTATAGTTTATTTTTAAAGAGAATTTTTAAAGCTGGTAAAAAAAAATATTAGAAACTATACAGAATTAAACACGTCATTGCAGTTTTTTAACATGATGCTGGAAGTCCATTGCTAGTATAATAAGACAAGAAAAGGAAATATAAAGTACACATTAAAAGTATAACAAGGGCCAGCCAAATAGCTCAGTGGATTAAAGCGCCTGCAAGCAGGCACAGGGGTCAGGGGTTTGATCCCAGGCCTGCTGCGCCGGCCCAGCCCCCAGGGCATGCTGAGATGGCAATTGAGACTGGGCATGGTAATTTGCACCTATAATCCCAGCTCTTGGGAGGCTGTAAAAAGGCAGATCACTATGATCTAGTAGTGAGACCCTGAACACCATGTAGACCCTTCCTTAAAATACAAATAAAATAAAAGTATAACAGAATTTTCTGTTTCTGGCTTTAAACTTTTTATAGTTTCATTTATATCCTTGGTTCTACTGAGCTTATCTTCAGACTTAGGTAAATTCAATGCAATCATCCTTACAGATACATTCTCAGAATTTATCACTAATTTTTCAAAATATTTATCAATCATTTTTCAAGGTGACATGAATTCTAACAAGCAAGTCATACCTAGCTGGGGATGTAGCCCAGTAATAGAGCACTTGCCTAACTTGTATAAAATCTTGTGCTCAATCAACAACACTGCAAAACAAAATTTACCAGAAAGAATTTGATGCTTGCCAAATTGTTCAAAGTTCAAAGCCAAAGAAAGCGACTATGTGTGCAGATTGGCCTTTGAGTTCAGGTAACCTGAAAATTGCTGTTGTAACCCAGCTTAGAAATTCTACTTAAAAGTTCCAGTGCTCACAATGGCTGCAACACTGATACAGCTGGTGCTAATCCAGGGGGACATTTGGAAGCCACTGTCCAACCTCTCTTCTGTGAATGCCCAAATAGCTGCCTGTCAACATCAGTAAAATAATATCATTCCAAAGCAGTGGTGTGCCAGATACAGCCAACCATGGCATTGGGCATGAAATAACTCTTTATAGCACTTGCCAATTCATTTGGTATAAATACTCCTAGCTGATTTCATGCCACTAAGGACTCACTGAGAATAGGTATTCAACCAGGTCTTTTAAACTTGCATAAGCTAGCTCACACACCACAGTTTTTGCTTCTCTTTTGTCTTCCAAGTATTTCATAATCCCAAAACTCTTTAATGGAACATAATGCAAAGTTGAAAGCCTGATGGAAAAAGGGAAAAAAAGGACATTTAGCTTACAGATATCCAGTCCCTGTGATACAGATAGAGAAATGAAGGAAGTATTGAATGTTACAGGAACCAGCAGGATCATCTGTAGCTCACATAACCTCTAGACTGATGTTAGACCCTGTCTCGGTTACTCTTCTCTCATTGCTGGGACAAATACCCTACACCAAAAATGGAAGAAGGAAGAGACAAAAAAAAAAAGGCCCTGAAAAAAATCAACTTAAAAGGAGAAAATTTTAATTTTCTCTCACAGTTTGGATGGTTTTGTTTTGTGATTGGTTGGCCCATTGCTTTGGGGCCCAAACTAAGGTAGTATATTGTGGAGGGGTATATGTGGTGGGACACAGCCTGTTGGTTGCAGGGGAAGAGAGACAGATGGGTAGGGAGAGATGGGAGAGAGAGAGAGAGAGAGAGAGAGAGAGAGAGAGAGAGAGAGAGAGAGAGAGA
>NDGN011519353.1:3992-14365 GCA_002564285.1 Tympanoctomys barrerae | reverse complement strand
ATCTATCCTAACCACTTTGAATACACAGATACAAAATGAACATTCATCCATATACCCTTTTTTCGTTAAGTTTCATTATTTGAATATTATAGGTCTGTAAACTCAGCAAAATATTCTAAAAGAGTCGAGTAGCCCGTAATAGTATTGGGTCTTCCACGTAACTGTCAATGTCAGAAATTGTTGACCCGAGTCCCCCACAGCTCAACATAACAGCGTTAGCCACTCTAAATTGTGATGTTAAAAGAAATATTTTTTTAAAACTTTTTATTCATTTTCATGAGATAAAAGATAAAATAGCAATGAAACAGTTTCAAAACAGGTTAGTAGGACATTTATAATAACTAATACATTGCATATTGTTGTCTTTGTAGTAGTTTATTCAGAGGACAAGATGCATAAAAGAAATATTGAGTATGGATGCATTGCTATCATATGTTTCACGCTTTCAGGAAGGTTCTTCGAATGTACATAACCAGGTTGAATGAATCTAACTTTAGTTTCATGGAGAATCACTATACTGATTTCCATAATAGTTGCAGTAGTTTGAATTCCCGTCAACAGTGTAAGAGTTCCTTCCTCCCAGAAGCTTCTCAGCACTTAATTTCTTCCTGGAGTAAGATGAAATCTCAGCATACTTTTAATTTGCATGAACTTAATGTCCACTATCTGGAGCTACCCACCAAAACTTCTCCGGCAAGTGTCCTTAGGAAGCGAGATCCTGCACCGGGTGCGCGTTGCTGCCGCGCCAGCCAGCACGAAGTCGGGCTCCTGAGACCTGTGCTGTGGGTCCCGTCCAGCTCATTCGAGTTCTCTGGCGCCGCGTAGCTGGTGGCTCTTTCCCAAAGTGAAAGTGATCATGAAAATAAATGCTGCTAATAGATTCACGGCATCCAGGCAGCCACAGCAGCTCGATTAGGAATTATTGGCAAATGCAAACGTTCGCTGTGGTGTGCGATCACACCTTGTGAACTCTCGTCTCGCGGGAGCATGAAAATTACAAGAAATATATTTAGTAACTATTATTATGGAAAGAGGTTTGAGATTTCCAATATTTGAAGAGACTAGGGATTACTACATCGTGCTTTGAGAATCATGCTTGAGAAAATAATAAATGATTCTCATAAATATATTTAATCTAGTAAATGATAATACCCTTCTAGTGTACATAAAACACAATACATCCCTGAGGAAACCCTGTGTCCAGCTACACATTTCGTACAGTGCTCATTCAGTTTTTATAAAATATATTTTATTAGTTCTCTTTTCCCAAATGAAAACACACATGTTCACCATAAACACATGCATTATAGATAAAGCGGAGGATTAGTGCCATTAAATATCCCAAAGTAGAATGCCTAGTGAATTCAATAGGAAGGATTCATTTTTGAAATTTCAAATATAGACTTTTTTCTAAGCCTAGAGTTGATTTGAGAAAAAATTTAAGTGCTTGACCAGCTACCCCAATGATTGAGGTGTCTAGACATAACTAATGGCATTCATAGTAGAGCTCCAACTGAATACAAATGGATTTCGTCAAACACTTTCAAAGTCCTGGATTTTGACAGATACCTCCCAGCAAATAAACTGGTTTCATCCCAAGGCAAAATCTTTACCAGTTAGTTTGCATTAGTTTTTGCATTTGGTGCTCTTCGTTCTGTAAGGAACGGAGCAAAGGCAGATGGATGACGGGACTAGAAGAAGTTTAGGGGCAGTAACAGGGCAACCTGCAGAGAAATCGCATGTCAACATGAGCTACGGCATGCACAGAGACCATGCCGGCCTCCAAATCAGGGGGAGGCATCGCCTCTGGGAGGAAGAATGTTCTGGTGTGAACCCAGCGCTTTCCCTGATCATCCTCACCAGGCCCGCCCGTGCCAGGGGCCTCGCTGAAACCCCATGGGCAGCGCAGCAGGCCTACGAGCCACTGGCGCTCGCCCGCTTGCATCCAGCGCTGCCCGTAGCGCGCAGCCGCTGCACGTTCCTGGTCTCTGGAGCTGCTGTCTCCTAGAACTTTGGAGGCAGCGAGAAAGATGTTTTGCTTGTCCATTAAGCAACAGAGGAGAGTAAAGGGAGGGAACGGGGGAGGATTCCCTTCTACGCTTTAGAAGCAAGTTTACTAAAAATTTATCTCTGAGCCAGGGCTGCAGATTCCGATGTGGCAGCTGACTTTGTCGAGTTATAATCTGTCAGTCTGAGCAATTTGGCACTTTTATAGCCAGGGAGGCTAGCAACCAATCTTTATTTTTCTGCTACTCTAACTGGGCTTTTATATGAAGGGAAAATTATTTTGAGGGTGCAAAGTCTAAATAGCCTTCGTGTTACATAGTTATGTAGAACAGAATCTAGATTTTCTGGGATTAAAATATAACCTTAGATGGCGATGGTGGTGATGATATATATGTAGACAGTAGCTAACTTTGGATTTTTTTTCCTTTATTTTTATATTATTATTATTACTATTATTATTATTTGTATTTTAGGGAAGCGTCTACAGGATGTTCAGGGTCTCACTACTAGATCAGACTTGTAGTGATCGGCCTGTTTACAGCCTCCCAAGAGCTGAGATTACAGGTGTACACCACCATGCCCGTCTCAATTGCCATCTCAGTGTGCCTGGGGGCGGGGCCGGCACGGCAGGTCCGGGGATCGAACCCCCAGACCCTGCGCCTGCTTGCAGGTACTTTAATCCGCTGAGCTATTTGGCTGGCCCGACAGTAGCTAATTTTGGATGAAAACTAGGATTATATTTGAGAGCTGTTAAAAGCTATCTACAGGTGTTCTGCTTAGCATATTTCCTTCTAAATTCAAATTAACATGAACGTTAGTGTTATGTTTCTTAAAAACAGAGCACTTAAAAATAATACGGTCCTTATTCCATCAGTTTTACGCCCATCTTGCTGGCTTGAGGTTGTCCTCATCTTTGTTCCTTTTGTCCCTGGTGGGTGTCGGTCAGGTTTTAAGCACAAGTGACCTTTTTCTGCTGCTTTTCATGAGCACCGATTCCACAGCCCAACAGACTGTTAAGAAAGTTTGAGGACTTTTTTATAGACTGACTCTTTCCCTGGAATTATTTTTAAAAACCTCGCTGTGCTTCTCCACCCGTTCTATCTCCCTTTAGTTATGCTTTAGCTGTGCCTAAGTAACGCTTTCTCCACTTGAGTTTTCGTACCCTGAGGATATTTTAAGCAATCATCAGGGCTCCCCTTGCCGCTTTCCAGCCTGAGATGGCGGCCTTGTTTACAGATGGTGCTCTTTGAAATCCAAGGCTGTAAATAGAATTTTGTGATCGTGGGATCGCTGAAGAGTCCGCGACAGAAGGCTTACACTTATTTATTTATTTATTTTCATTTATCTGTCCTGCCAAAAAAGGGACAAAAAATATATTTGCTCTGAAAACTGAAGAAGAAAGTGTTGATTTAGCTTATTCTTTCCGTAATGCTGTGGAAATTTTCTCACAGGAGAAGGCACTATTCCCATGCTATTTCTCTACAAAATATCATTCTATGCACTTCTATAATAACCAAAATGAATTGTAACTAATTCATGAGCAGGTCATAGTACATATAAGAGGTGAAAGACAAAACACTCATAATACATATATGTGTATTTTACATACATATTTTACATGCTTATTGACATACGTCAAGGTCCAAATGTGTATTTTTGAAAATTCAAATTTTAAGATTTGATACATTACTTACATGACTATTGCCATCATGTTTGACTTTTGCATTTACATTAAGGACTAGAGTAAAAAGTATGTAAAACCCAGGAATCCTGTCTTTGATAAAGACATTGCATAGATACAGACTAAATTAATACAGATAATTTGAAATTATGAAATCCCATTGTAGTATATATAAAGTAAAATCTTCCACAGTAATAAGATTATCATCAGTCTCTCTGTATTTTCTAATTTCAGCCCTTTATGTATTTGAATTTCTTAAGCTAGAAAGGTAATTTCATTTGTCAGTATTTTCAGTTTTGAGCATTTATTATAATTGGAGCTTTTATAGTTTAGAAATAATGTAAAAAATATATAAAATGAGAAGAACATCTAAAGAAGACCACTTGAAATCTGGTCCACAATTTGAATAAAAATTAAAAGTCTCATTAGAAATGCATCACACAAGTGAATATTGGTGTCTTTATAAGCCTATTTTTCATTAAATTAAGAGTTTGATGCTGTGACAACTGACTAATCTCATTGTAGAAACAACTCTTCTGGGACATTAGGTACTACTTAGGATTATGTTCCCCCTATTCCATTTAGGGAATCCCATTTCTAAAGATGAGATATTTAAGTCACCTATTTCCACTCACAATGCTTTCCTCAGTGTTCTGGTCAAAATCGGGCTGTCTTGCCTCTGGCTTAAGCTGACCATTTGTAGGTATATTATCAGTTGATTGACAGGTTTATAACAAGATGGATAAGATGCACCATTAAGTTCATTTAAAGTAATAGGAAGGAAAAACAATTGGTCTAGTTACTTGGACATTTAAGCATCTATGTAGGAAGTATGTTTTAGGAACAGGCCTTAGTCACCATGCTAGGCATCAAGTTGAAAATGATGCACTTTATTTGGTATAATAAAACTGTAATTTCAGTTTAATCCGCTGCAAAACAATAACAAAGTGCTAATTTAAAATGCATTTATAGAGATACAAAGAGAGATTTTTCACAGCCCCAGGAAATTATTAAACAGTAGGACTTCTATGGACAATCTAGATTACATTGATCTGTTCTGCTAAGAATAAGCAAAATTTCCAGTTAAAATATTTAGTTGTCTGTCTTTTTAGTTAAGAGTGTCTGCAGTATTTAAATGTTAAGAATAAAATTTAAAAAATGAAAGATGAAACAATTAGGCATTAACTGTTCCTTTCAAACAACCAATAGGTATTAGTACTACATATTTCTTAGCCATCATGTTTGTGTGTGTGTTGTGTATATATTTGTTTCCTTTCTTTTTTCCTTTTCTCCTGTCCCCCACACCATCTGTTCTTTCCTTTTGAGCAGTTGCTTTCCCTTCCACAATATGTTGTACTTTTCTGATTTGACTCACTCTTTCATTTTCTTACACTAGGGAGTCCATGTGATGCTCACATAGGCAGGGCTGATTTATTTCATTTATGTAGATGGTCTCTAGTTGCTTCCAGTTACCTATAAAAGCCTCAAGTTTATCTTTCCTTAGAGCTGAGTAATACTGCATTGTATAAAAATACTACATCTTGTTTATCCATTCTTCAGTTGATGGGCATTTGGGTTGTTCCCAAGATATAGCTGCGACAAATGGTGCTGTTACAAGCACGAGTGCACATATGTTGCTGTGATGTGTTCAGTTCTTCTGGAAGAATATCCAGGCGGGAAATAACTAGGTTAAACCTCTAGTCCTAGTTTTTTGAGGGTTCTCCACATTGATTTCTACAGTGGTTCTACCAGTCTACTCTCCCACCAACAATGGGGAAGTTTCTTTGTTCTCTACAGATGATGATGATGATGATGATGATGATGATGATGATGATGATGATGATGATGATGGTGATTTGTGTGTGTGAGTGTGTGGAAGCAGGGATTGAACTCAGACCCTTGCACTTGCGAGGCAAGTGCTTATTCTACTGAGCCATCTCCCCGGCCCCATTCCTATAGATTTTGTCTCGTTCTTATTTTTTAAATTATCACTAAAGCAAAAAAAAAATGGAGGATGATAGTTGAGATTAGATGAGGCCTTGTCTTTTGACTACTAACATAGGAGAAAGTGTTGTTACAGGAGCTGGAGGAATAGTACAAAGAACAGTTTAAATGGCCTTTAGGGTCTAATTTTCTCATTTAAAAGAACTAAGAATCAGTCTGCACCTTGCAGGATTGTGCCAAAATATCTTGTATGGTGTATACAGAGGATCTAGTACACTGTAAGCTCTCCATAACTAGTAACTTTAATCATCAGAAATAGCGTCGTTAGGCATAAGCTTTCCTTTTCCTGAGACCCTGCTCCCTGTTCCAAGTGTCATAACTCTGACACATAGCAGAACTTTGAACTCACTGGACAGCAGAAAGCAGGAAGGAGCTGAGCTGAGCTGTGCTGCTATGCTTTGGCCTGGGCACAGTCCCTGTAATCCACGTGGAATCCCAGGCCCAAGCCCTGGGCTGGGCAGGTGTCCGGAGGGCCTTGGAGCACTCCCCTGCCAGAGCTCCTCCGGTCAATGCACCGCCTGGCTCCCCACAGGAGCCTTGCTTGGGCCTCACACTCCCCTCTCCTCCTGCAGCCTGAAGCTCCCTGTAAGGATAGAAGTGCTCCGAGGTCGCTGGACCATCACTCAGCTGCAGCCACAATTAGTCGCCCACAGCAGATTCCAGAATTCTTTGCTGCTGGACTCCCGGGATGTAAAGATTCTTGGAGCCTGGAGGCAATTAACAGGAGACCAGAAAGATGAAGAAGATGGAAATCGCATTGTGAAAGCTGAAACCAATTAGAAATAGGAGGTTGAGCCTGATCTATTTTGAAAAAAACAAGTATCTGTCACTTGGCTCCTTTTCCTCGGCAGTTGCTGAAGAGCATTTGGAAGAGTGTTGGCTTTCTCTTTGCTACCGAGCCTGTCTGCAAGCAGAAGCCTCATGGGGTACTGTTTTAAAACATGCTTATCACTGGACTCCTGGACATAAAAACAGTAAATTTTAAAATAAAAGAGTTTGTAGTCAATTGCTCTAAAATGATCATCTTGATTTTGAGATTTTAAATCATTCCTTATTTTTTCTTCAGTGCAAAGATAGATAATACAAAGTAAATTCAAGTGCAGGGAAAGTGGTTTAGATTTGAACGAAAATATATGACATTGTTTTGTCCTAACCCATACAAATTCTACTTCAGCAGTTTTTTTTTCTATAGCAAAAGAGTCATAAATACAGCAAAGATATTTCACATGGAAAATAGGTGAACGTAAACATGTGCACACACTGTGCATGCACACACACACACACACACACACACACACACACCCCGGAGCCTTTTCAATGCCTTTCTTTAGAAAAGCTACCAGTGTAAGAAAAAAGAAAAAAAAAATGGCAGTGTGCACATTTTGCCCTTTGTGGCTCTGATTGGAGCCTTCCTGCGATGTTGCCTTAATCCGTACCAATTTCATTTCTACAGTGAAATATGCTTTAGAAGACAGGAAGAAAGCTGATTATTTAATCAAAGGAAAGGCGAAAGCCAAACTAATCTACTGCATCTCCTGAAAGAGTAGAGAAGGGGCAGGAGGACCTCTGAACGCGTTATTCTAACGGTACTTCATTATTTTAAGTAACAAATAAAATAGCAAAACATTTTTCCCATCATAAAAACTGACTTTGATCCCCAGTACGGCCATTGAGTGGAAAATTGAACCACACTATAATTGCTTTCCCTGTGACCGATAAAGTGGTGTAACAAATTTTGTGTTTGAATGATAAGATCAGCAGTCAGCCCCCAGCATTTCCCCGTGCTGTCCTCCAAGGACACTGCCCATCCACGCTGCAGGGCAAGGGAAGGCGGAGCATACTGCAGATCTACTCTAAATTGCTGGCTTTCTCTCATTTTCCTGTTTAAAGAAATTTGTTAAATAAATAAATAAATAAAAACAAGACTGTCCATTTTCACCTTTAAATGACTAATATAAATCACTCTCGAATGTGAGGGGGAAACCCACCCATCAGTGAAAATGATTACTGCCGGAGAAAAAGTCTAAGGCTGTACTGAGCAAAATTATTTTACTCAAGAGTAAAATCTTGTTAGAACGGAGAGATTGTCTTAATAGCCCCAGTGACAAGTGCCACAGCTGTTCGGCTAGAAGCTGCAGTCAGAAAGACCTCACCATGGGAAGGAAACCGGGCTGCATTTGCGAGCGCATTAAAACGGGCCTCACTGGGAAGATCCAGGACTTTCAGAGAAGCGCAGCAGAGCGGGAGCCCCAAAGAGCTAAGCGCTTCTCTCAAAACATGGGTTAGTCACGTGCTTGTCCGGAAGAGGGTAAATTCTAAATCACAGGGCAACCGCCTTCCTTAGGGAAATAGTGTTCCCGGTGGAGAGGAAGAGGGAGAGGCAGCAAGACTCGGGTAAGTCATGGTCGACCCCAGCGCTCATCCGCGCACTCACCCTGCCCGAAGCATTTGGCGTGCACCAGGGCCACGCTGGGGCCTCTGCTTCTCCTCTCTGGCGTTCTGTCCCACACAAGGCCAGTGCATTTCTGGAGGAAAAGTTCTGTTCTGAACTGCGGTTGTAGGAATGTGCAGAAGCCAGGAAAAATACTGTGAGGACCAAATTTTTGGAAGCCCAAACTCTCCAAACTCCCAGAAGCTAATTGTATGTACTGTGGAATATTAGCCCTGGTCCCTAAAGCAGCCAGCCAGCCTGCAGGGCTCCGATGAGAGGAAACAGGGAATTCCAGAGGGCCACTTTCCAGGTGGTGCTGTAAAACAGAATTTTAGTTTTATGGTTGCAAACTTCCGTGGTGAGGATATATAGCTTTTGTTTTGTATTTTATATGCTTTTTGTTTGAATTTTTAACATTAATTTTGGAAACTGCCAGCCTACATGAAAAATAAGATACATGGCCCTGCTATACACATTACCATTCAATCTTACACGTGTAGATACCTATACTTATTACCATCTTACACGTGTAGATACCTATACTTATTACCATACAATTTTTAGTTTACGTTTGCTCTCATTTCAGAAAGCTGTCCACTCCTCAGATGATTTTGAAGTAAAAACAAGACGTTTTATTATTTGATTTGTAACTATTATCATATGCACGCTTCTAAAAGGTAAAGATGATCAAAACATCTTTTAGTCACATTCTTGTCCACAAGAGGCTAAATTTTAAATCACAAGGCAACTCCCTTCATTAGGGAAATAGTGTTCTGGGTAGAGAGGAAGTTGGACAGGCAGCACGCTTGCTATTGCTGCACTGAAAATCATCAACAACAATGCCCTGATTTCACAGATATTCGATAGTGATGCCACTGAATATGGTCTCTGTCCCTCTGACACCCGAGGTGCACACAACTGGTGAGAAAATTGTGCACGAACAACTAGTGTTCAAGCCATGGAGAGCATACTAAATCTTACATGTTTAGCTAAATCCAGTCCGTCATTCCCAGAGTTGCTCACATTTGGAGCTTGCTGGCTGCATTCCCAGGGTGTTTTTGAGCATGATTTGTGCTTTCCGTAATTTGATAGTTAGATGTAAAAGCTTGATCATAGATATGACTTGTTTGCAGGGATAAAAAATGACAATGCTATTTTGAGTTTAGGATTGTTCTAGATGCAGGTATTTCTAGGTTCTCTTAGTTTAATTTTTTAAGATTTATTTATTTATTTGCTTATTTATTTGATACAGGGTCTCACCACTTAGCTCGGACTCATAACGATCCTCCTGCTTCAGCCTCCCTAGCACTGGGATTACAGATGTGTGCCACCACGCCCAGTCTCCATAGCAGTCACAGAGTGGGGCAGCATAGCATGTGGTACCAGGGATAGAACCCTGGTCCTTGTGCTTGCCAGGCAGGCACTTAGGCCACTGGGCTAGCTCCGTGGGCTTCTACGTTCTCGTAGGAACAAGAGAACTAATGATAACACCCTCAGAGATGCTTTGGTCTAAAATATTTTGTCCCCCAAAAGTCATACTGAGCTCTTGTTCGGCTCTGAGGGTACAATACTGGGCACCAGACTCTTCCTTGAACTAGGACTTCTCAGCAACCGGAAGCATGAGAAGCAGATTTCTGTTGTTGTTGAGCTATCTGGTCTTGAGCATTCTGTTTCGGCATCCTGGTAAGTCAGGACACGTGTATATTATGAAATTCCATGAGAGTCAATACGGATCCAGTGAGTAGATCAACGCCTGGTGCTTAAGAGTCACCCATGAGCAGCAGCGAGGACTGGTGACCACGAGAGCCGTAACTACACCACACCTACCCCAACACGTTGCCGTCTAGAAGGCGGACCTAGAGCTCCTGACCTGAAACTTCAGAGAATTTACTATTTTGCCTGTCATATAAGAGCATCAGCAATGGCCTCCTTCACATGGGAGAGAAACATTTTGTGCTCTATTTTTTTTTTTTTTTTACCTCAATCATACAATTAAGCTATCCTGGTCCTTTGCTGCCTTGAAACAAAGGTGCAAATAAAAAGAAATGGACTTCGTTTCTTTACTTTAGAAGTATCTGTCCTCTTCCTCTTAGTATCTCTCTGTGTTTTCACCCCTGCCATCTCTACATTACTCAGCGTGGTAGATAGCCCTTTACAAAGTGAGATTAGGGGCCGGGGAGGTGGCTCAAGTGCTTCCCTGGCAAGTGCAAGGGCCTGAGTTCAATCCCTGGTTCTGAAAAAAAAAAAAAA